>SNQN01004695.1:33503-49758 GCA_008642245.1 Bassia scoparia | reverse complement strand
TATAATCGTTTTTTGACAGGAACAAGTATAATAGTTAATGTATATATATAATATCTTGTCGATGAACAACTGAGTAAATAGTGCAAAATTTGTTGATAAAATAATTAGAATTTGTTAGGTTAACGTAGAATTTGTAGTCTTTGATATGTTGTGTTTGTTTGATATTTTACGATAATTCCACGTCCTACCATGCCTTGTATGAGCAAATAAATTCTGAAACAAATAATATAAATATAAATAAAATAAAAAGAATAAATTTTTTAATGACATAAGAAAAAAACGTATGATATTATAGTCTTTGCTTCGTTAACATAAATAGTTTAGTATTATTTGCTTTGTCATTTAGGATATTCATATTAATTAATTAATATTAGTATATTAATGTACCCTACCAACTTTTACATAAATTTAGCTAATAAAGCAAACAAATAGCCATGAAATATGCAACCACGAACAAGTATGCATACTGACCATGGAATATGCAAAAATACTGAAATTTTATAAAATAGAAAAATGAAAATAAAAATAAAAAATCAATAAAAATAGGAACAGATGTCACAATATGGAGAAGGGATGTATTTTGAGCAACCCTGCTTGTTTGAGCAGGGTCTGCTTGTTTACAAGCAGGATGCTACCATCTCCAATGGTGAGCAACATACTTAAACATTTAATTTATTTGCAAGCATACCCTTTGTAATCACCATTGGAGATGCTCTTACAACATTGGTAGAAATGCTTTAAGTGTCTCATACCTTTTATTTGAAGATGACTTGATCTTATTTGAGGAGGCCACTAATAATAATCTTTCCACTCTTAAAGGAACTCTTGATCTCTTCTGTTGTCTCTAGTATGTCCATTAATTTTGACAAGTCTAGCTTAGTCTTTTCCAAGAAAACTACTTTGGATGTCATTGATAATTTTGAAGAAGTGTTGGATTGCTCTAAGACAGAGAACCTTGGCACTTATCTTGGCTTTCCTCTACTATCTAGGAGACCTAGTAAATCCCAATGCTTTTTCATTGTAGAGAAGGTGAGGAAAAGACTAGCAAATTGGAAGTCTTCATTACTTAGTAAGGCTGGAAAGTTGTGTTTAATTAAATCCACCTTGAGTGTTATTCCTTCTTACTAAATGCAGTGTCTTTCTCTTCCTAAGTCCATTATCTCTGAGCTTAACAGCATTTCTTCCAAGTTTTTGTGGGGGTCTACAGGGAATAAGGGTATCTCACTTGTTAGTTGGAAAGATGTTTGTCGCCCAAAAAATGTAGGGGGCTTGGGTATTAGGGATTTAGAGCTTTCAAACAAGGTTTGGTTGATCAAATTCTGCAGGAAACTAACTCAATTCCCTGAAAACCTTGCTTCCAAGTTGATGTGGTGCAAATATCTTTCTAATGGAAGCAAGGTTTTCAGGGAAGCAAGCTTGAGCCTTAGGACCTAAGGACCTGTTGAGCCTTAGGACCTATTGGCCAAGTTGAGCCTTAGGACCCGTTGTGTCTATGTCTTAGGTTAAAGCTTGAGCCTTAGGACATGTTGGCCACAATTTGTGTATATGTCTAAATGGGTTAGTTTTAATCCCAAACTTGGACATAGAAAAAGTTATGTAAGAGCAATTAGTTAGAAATTCTTTTTAATAAAGTGCAACGATGCGCTGCAATCATTTTTTGAAAATGTAAGTTATGGATTCGTTTTTTGAAAATGTAAGATGAATATATATTGATGTATTTTGTTGCTTTTTGGGTTAAAAGTGTTAGAAAAGTGAAAAAAATGTGATTACTATAATTACCGAACCCATTATTAGTATTAATTACCTTGTTTTATGTTCTATCATACAATTGAATTACCGACACAAACCTAGATTATTGCATGCTTGTAGGATTGATCATGCAATAACATCCCTAATAGATGAGCTCTTAGAACTGCTAGATTACATTTATTTAAGGGAAACTTATTGATTTCTCCATAAAATGCTTACATATATCCTGAAAATAAGAGCAACTTATTGTACTGTATCTGTCAAAATATTTTACAATAATAATTTACAAGTATATAACGCTTAAAATACATAATTTATAACAGATTTTCACGCAGAGCACGGCGCGCGTGCACGCGCCGTGTACCACTAGTGTAGTAGAAAAATACCAAATGCAAAAATGACAAAGTCTTAACTACCCTTATTTTTTAAATTAATATCCAAATTCCCAACTCCTCTTAACCTCACGTATGTATGGTAGTTAGGTTCCAACCTACACTGTCGCTGCCCGTGAGCCCGTCCAGCCACCACTACAAAAAAAAACATTTTTAGCGACGGATAAATTCGTCTCTAAAATTTGTTAGAAACGGATTTTTGAAAATCCGTTCCTGATTTGGAGACGGGTTATATTTCGTCCCTAATTTTCCGTCTCTATATCGACAATTTTTTGTAGTGCACCTAACCTAGCATCGCTGCCCGTCCAGGTGCCCTTGCCCAGTCTCCTAGTCAATCCCGTCATTGCTTCCCATACGCTCCAATACCCCAAGCCACCGATTTCACCGCTAAACAAATATTGTTATATAAGCCAAAGCCGAATTAGCCGCACTAGCCCATCGAAGTTTCTCAGCCGCACTAGGCACCAGGCCACCGAGGGTTTGCATTATTATTGTGTTCATGAAGAATAACGTTCACAAAGTTATCGCCCAGAACCAACTAGAGTTGGATTGAGTGGTTATTTAAGGGCATCAAGCTCCTTAACCAAGGTCTCGAGTTCGAGCATTGAAAATGGAAAAAATTCTAGTTGAGAGGGATGTTGTCCCTCGAGGTATCCATGTGAACTCTCATGGGAGATTAGTTCATTCGTCAAAAGGCGGTGAGAACTCCTCGAAATAATTAGAAAAAAAAAAGTTATCGCCCAAACGATGCAACAAACTCCGCCTCATGTGCTTCGACTTTTTTTAAATTAAATAAAAATAATATTCATGAGGGTATTTTGGGATTTTCCCTTACTATATGACACCGGATGGCTGATTAAAATAATCCACGAGCTATATCATAAATTGGCCCTAAAATCCCATCTCTTCCATTCGTCTTTATCAGATCCAAATCTCTCTCCAACCTTTCTTTCTCCAATACCCCTAATTTCTCAAACCCTAATTCTTATTCTTACGCCACACTCTTCTATCGCAATCAAATTTCTCCCCCAATTTCTAGGGTTTCCACTAATCCATCCCTAATCGAATGCCTATGAAGCCGAGGAAGCAAGACAACGACGTTCCTGCAAGCCATCTATGGGTCGGAAACCTACCACCCGACGTCACAGAGTCCGATTTGTCGGAGGTTTTCGGCAAGTACGGTTTGATCGACGGCATTACTTCCTACGCTTCTAGAAGCTACGCCTTCGTCTACTTCAAGCGTGCTAAAGACGCTGTTGCTGCTAAAGACGCTCTTCAAGGGTTTTTAATTAATGGCAGTTCCATTAAAATTGAGTTTGCTAAACCGGTTTGTTCTTTTCTTTTTGGTCTCGTTTGTACTCCGAATTCCTATTCTTTTCGTTTTATTCCGGATTATTGTCGTCTGTTTATTGTTGCGGAAGAATCCACCATTTTTGTGTTGATTGAATTTATTTTAGGTCAATTGATGGTTTTGGTGAGAATTGATTATCAAATGTGTAATTCAAAAGCCAGCAATCTGAATTACTTATTTTTAAATTCTTCCAAACAACTAAACCGATGATGATATTCGATGTGATTGTGSYTGCAAACCGTTCTAGAATAGGTTTCGATAGTTTAAATTGATTGAATTGGGTTAGCGATGCATTTGCCTGTGGCATAAATGTGATTTCAGCGCCGATTTCATTTGCAAATTCGTTCATTCGTTTTGTTAATCATTCAATTCTCTGGTCCATTCTACGAATTGAATGAGAATTAATAGGTGGGACGAGAACAAGGAATTGTTGACTTGGCTTTTGTAAGCTATTGGCAATGAATTCTGTATTTTGGGCATTAAGTCAAATCATACAAGTTTAATTTATCCCATACAAGCTGTGGGAAGAACAAATTCATCTCCAACTTTCGGTGTAAATTGAATTTGAATCAAAATCTGCCAATGAAGTTTTTACACTAGCCTTTATCTCTAAATTTGAAACTAATCTGCCAAATGAAGTTTTACCCTCACCTTTTTTTTACYTTTAAAKTTGTAACAAGCCATGACTAATTAAGTGCAAAAATAAAAGCCATTATTGTCCTCTGCAACTCAGGGAACTCTTCATACAAAATTACAAACAATCGAAGTCGCCACCCTTTCGGGAAATTAGGAACATGAACGTTGGCAATAGCAATGTTYTATCCATGCAAAATTTGAKTGACAAATTGCTCTTGTTTGGATTTAATTAGGTGTTTYAGTTTGTATAGTGGTATCACTTAAAAATGAAGTTAGCTTACAATCAATGGGTTTGCAATTGGAGCCTACTTACAATAATCATATACTCGTATACTTGTGTTGACTATACAAGAGCCCTACCCAACTTACTTTACACATGCTTTACACATGAATGAAACAAACTAGATGACATATTTTTCATTTATGCGCGCGAGGGAAATCTATGTTAATCAATACTGGTCGGACTATATTATGTCGTGCATACTAAAAACTATATAGTTTTACCTTTATTCAATAGCAAAGGAACTGCATACAGTAAGGCGACCTTCCTTTTTCTCCTACCATCACATGATGTTTGCACTAGTTTGGATAGTGTTAGAAACTGCCAGGATTAATTACTCTGCAGAATCGATAATAATCTGAAGATGAAAACTTGGAAAACATTTTGGGCACCATTTAACTGAATAAAATACAAACAGCATGTGATATAYTGATATAGGGTCTGGTAGGGTTTGGTATTAGTAGGTAACTTTGGTATCAAATTCCAAAATTCCGGTGTTGCAAGGATCAAAGTGTTTTACTTTTGATAGTTAATTGGGCAGAATTTTCTCCCCAAGACGGAATTGTGCAGTTGCTACTTTATGATGCATATTATTCTTGATGCCTACGATCATCTGTCGATCTATGCAATTTCTCACAATTTCCTCTTTGTACTGCTTCCTGAGGTCCTGAAGTGTTTTTTCAAGATAGTTTAAAGGAGTTTCTAGCATTAGAATTGAGGAAGCTGTAAGCCTGTAATTCGTAATTTGCTGATGTACAGTATATGGTTGTATGACATAATGGAAGTTCAGATTTYTGAAATATTAGAGTTGCATTTTCATAATTGYTCTCTCTGATAATTTTTAAAAGTGGAATTTGCATGCTTCAATTGTTGGCAAGCCTCTAAACCTTGTTTGGTTGTTCATGATAGATTTTATCTTGAGCTTCCTTCAAGGGAAAGGGACTGAAAACATTTTKGCTTGCATACCACWAAAAGCAAGTATGTATWGAAAACATTAGTAGGGATGTGATTGTGGGGATTCCAGATGAGACTCCAAATTTTTGTAGATATACATCTTTCTGTATTTGTTTGAGACTCTTGAACATCATTGCTGTCACAGATTGATATATGCATTCATTTTCTGAAGTTTAATGTTTATGCTACTGCAATAACATGCTGATCCTTAGTAATACTCATTGCTGCCTACAGTTATGGGATGTTTACTGTTTTTTTTTTTTTCCTTTTTCCCGCGGCTTTATTGTTTAGTATGTGCGTCTGTGGAATTTCATACTATACTTTGTACTTGCAGGCTAAGCCTTCCAAGCGTGTATGGGTTGGTGGATTTGGTTCGTCAGTCACTATGGAAAAGCTTGAGGAAGAATTGAGTAAATTTGGTAATATTGAAGACTTTAAGTTCATGAGAGACCGGAACACTGCACTTGTTGACTTTGCTCGCCTAGAAGATGCTTCTGCAGCAGTGAAGAATATGAATGGGTTGCAAATTGGTGATGATCGCATACGTGTTGATTTTCTTAGATCTCATCCAGCTAAGAGGGTAAGTATATACTTGTAAGAAGCTTTTGAATTGTGTTGTACATTTTAAAGTAGGGAATTGGATTATGACACTAAGTAGCTTTTTCTTTGGTAGCACTGCCACATGTTTTCATTCTTATTCAAAGAACCATGGTTTTTGTGTTCCCTTCGCCTGCTGCAGCCTGCAGATCTGCTGCTTGATTGCTTTTCCGTTACCTTTTAAACTTTTGCWGCATTCCCCCCTCCCCCCAAACCCAATWTATTTTAGTTTTCACTGAGGTTGTTGCATGCATTACTTACAAGAACAACTATAATTGGCACTATATGCTTATTTAGCATTGAACAAATATTGCCTTTATCTACGTGTTTATCTATGTGTCCTAATGTTCGTTGGGGTTTTTTAAATCAGGATCATTCTGATTTTCATGATACGGGGAATTCGCATTTTAAAGGTGTTGGAGGAGATCCATCATGGATAAATCAAGACAATATGAGAAATTACCCGGAGCCTACTTATGCAGGGCATAAGAGACCTCAGGTATGCACCCTGTATCATGGAATTATCACCTGYGTGTTTTTCTCAACTCTAAAGAATGATAAGCTAACAATTATATCAATTGGCTATGTGTGCATGAGAGATGGCTTGTTTCATCTTGTATGTACTTTCATTTTTCGCTAATTAGTTCATGAGTAAACTGGCTTGTAAGATTTAGCAATTTTTTTTCCAGCCATCTCAGCCATTTGGACGTAAAGGAGGTCAACCCAGTAAAATCTTGTGGGTTGGATATCCCCCTTCTGTTGTGATAGACGAGGAAATGCTGCATAATGCCATGATCTTGTACGGAGAGATTGAGAGAATAAAATGCTTCCGYGGTAGACATTATTCTTTTGTAGAATTTAGAAGTGTCGAAGAAGCGAGAAGAGCTAAAGAGGCCTTGCAAGGGAGGCTATTTAACGATCCCCGAATCTCAATAATGTTCTCCAACAGTGACTCGGCTCCTGGAAAAGATTTTGGACCTCCTTATCCGGCATTTAGAGGGCAGAGGCCAGATATGTTTGGAAATGAACCTCCATTTGGACCACCTTTAATGGAWGGGTTTCCTTCTAATCGTGCTATGTTGCCAAACAATTTCCATGGACCTCCTCCACCTAATGGTGCGCTTGGACCAGGTGTTCCAAGACCGTTTGGGCCTAGAGGGGGTAAGGATCCAATGTTACCCAACCCAGATTTTCATGATCCAAACATGCTTTTTTCTAYGTCTGAAATGACTGGAAATGCTCCTGCTAACCAAAGAAAAATGTCTCCTGCTTCTTCTGGCTTGCTTCCATCTCCAGCCCCTGGTAGGGCATCCCATAAGACGAGTGGATGGGATGTTCTTGATCCAAATCAACTTCCTAGGGACTCAAAGAGGTCTAGAATAGGCGGCCCTACTTCAGGAAAAGGTGATGAATATATTGTAAGTGGGGATCAACCTTATAGTGTTGGTCCTCAATATGCAGGTGGACCATTGGCGAATAGTGGATTGAGTACTTCAGACATGGCAGTTGCAAAAGGAAATTTTATGGGTCGTGCTAGTGAGGATTACATATGGCGCGGGGTCATTGCTAAGGGTGGTAATCCTGTCTGCCATGCTCGATGCATACCGATGGGAAAAGGACTTGAGTGTGAACTGTAAGAATTTCTTACCATCTGTTGAGACCTCTCGTTTGACTAAGTTGTGTTATGTTGTATAATCTTCTACAGTAGCTATTATTGGGTGTCCACTCTCCTGTTAGATTTTTAGCTTTTAAATGTTGGCCAATGTTCTTGAGGAGTTATAATCGTTGTCCCGTCTTGAAATGAAAATATGGCTTCTATATTAGTAGTGAATACTTTCGTCACTTGTTAGATGCCTTCCCAAGTGAAGTGGTCTAGGTACTTGACAATTGTTTATTTTTCTGTTTCTATTGTGATTATATGGCGGCATTTTCACATATTCGCCTTTCATTTTTAATTTTCGATGTACTTCAATGATTGGTCGTTCTCCCCTTTCTTGGTTTGAAATGCTTAACATGTTGCAATATTATTGGTTTCAACTGGTTCTTTTTTCCATGTCGAATGTGATTTATGCCTGCTAACTGATGGCCTCCTATTTTGCAGACCTGAAGCTGTCAATTGCTCTGCAAGAACTGGTCTTGACATGTTGGCGAAGCACTATGCTGGTGCTATTGGGTTTGACATTGTCTTTTTCTTGCCTGATAGTGAAGAAGATTTTGCTAATTATACTGAATTCTTGAGGTATCTTGGTTCGAAGAACCGTGCTGGTGTAGCAAAATTGGATGATGGGACCACATTATTCTTGGTCCCGCCATCAGATTTCCTGACAGATGTTCTGAAAGTAAGTGGGCTTGAGCGATTATATGGAGTAGTGCTAAAGATGCCTCAGCAACTTCCAGGTGGTCCATCTCTTCCTCAGACTGTACATCAGTCCCTCCCTCCTATTCAACACTCAGAGAACCAGCTAGGTCCTACACATGAATATTTAGCTCCTGAGAAAGATTTAACTGTTCATATGGATTATGGTAGAGCTGTACATGATGACACATCACTAAACTCAAAACCCCCCTTCCCTAATGCTTCTGCTCCACATGAACAATCTAATGACGGTGTTCCTTCAACTTCACGACCTCCAGTCACACTAACACCTGAGCTTGTTGCGACACTTAAYGCATTTCTGCCAGCCAATTCCCCTTCTTCAGTTGCGCAGCCACAATTTAGCTCTTCATCAACTGGGCGTMTACAACCYGTTTCATCTAACGATAAAGGTGCTTTCTCGCAAGGTTGGAGCCAACAACCTCAAGTGAATGATCCAACTGGGCAGTCTCAACAACATTTTGGGGTTCAGGGATATCCCAATGCACCGTATGCTACTAATTTCCACTCATATGGGTCCTCTATAAACTCGGCCAGCCACCCTGCCCCCATTCCCCAAGCAAATATTCAATCGCAAAATCCTATGTTCAGTTATCAAGATCAGGGTCCTGTATCTTCCAGGCCTTCCAATGTCCATCCAGTTACAGCACAGAGCCAGCAATATTTGCCACCGATRCAGAATATGCAACCGTATCCCTCAGAGGCACCTCACAATATTCAGAAGGGTTATGGAATGATACATGGAGCGCCTGTTAGTTCTTTTGGAATGGCTGATAGTCAACAGCAAWCAAATCCAACTTCCTACRCCAATCAAGTTTCCGGTGCCAATTTTTCTCGTCCGGAGATTATGTTGCCAACATCTACTGGGAATTTGAACTCAGAGTCGCAGAATCAGCCTGAAAGATCACAAACTTTACCATCTGGAGTTGGGCAAGGCTCGTCGGAGGTTGAGGTTGACAAGAATCAACGCTACCAGTCTACTTTACAATTTGCTGCAAATCTTCTCTTACAAATACAACAGCAGCAGCAGCAACAGCAGGCAAGTTCTCACATGGGAAATCAGCAGTAAGAGTCCCTCTTTGGTAGGTAGGTACATCTCATCCAACCAATTTTTGGTATTTTTTTTGCATATTATCTGATTGCTGCATTAATGCGTAATATGCTTGTTAGTCACTTCTAACGTGTTACTGTTTACATGCCCTTATGCAAGTAAATGCTTTTTTCTTGTATGCTTGTGTGTGTGTTCGGGGGTGGGTTCACCATGGTTTGGGAAAGAGGGTTGTGTAGAAGTCAAACTGTTGGTGCTGTGGTTTAGCTACAGCCATCAAATCTGTGTTTTTGGTGTTATTTTTTATTTCGGTTTTGGTTCTATTGTGTTGTCCCTTTTCCATTTGGGTTGGTCAAGATTGATTTGAGCAAAAAGTCTAAACTGAATATAATTTTATCACTGTTATCAAATTGGGATTTATAAACTTGATCTAGATGACATGCGAACTGTAATAAGCGCATGCATTAGAATCATTGTAGCACCATGGAGACAATAGTGTGTTAGGAATAAAGGAGTTCTATAGTCATATGATTAAGAGCAAGAGACCTTCAGAAGTTAGACTTGAGGCCCTGTGGACTTAAAATTGAAAAAGATGCAAGATCCATTCAGCATATTGAGAGCCTATCTAAGGCTGGTATTTTTTATTCCAAAGGTTGGTAGGATTGTTGTAAAATTATTCAAATCTTTCTTTGAAATTGAGAGTTAGCAGTGAGAAACAAGGCAGTTTGTGTCTTTCAAAGATTTGTTCGTTGAAAAAAGTTGGATTCCAAGAAACATTAATAACTAGAGACAAACTAATAGAGTTTAGTTTCCAACAAAGTCCATGTCATTTCCTTGAAGTCACTAGACTTCATCTTCTTCGGTCATTGTATGTGCTACTATATGTGCATCCTTCGCTGTCAATACTTGCGTTGGTTTGGTGGGTATTTACTACTGTGGAGATTATCTTTCATTTCTTATCCATCTGTGTTTATGGTTTAATTACTACTGATTCTGTGATATTTGATCTCTTTTGGAATCATGTCAAAAATATTTCTTCTAGTGCTGGATGCTTGTATCATTAATTCATATATAGCTTGGAAAGAAGTTAAAGAAAAAAGTCGGCTAGTTTTGGTTTCTTTATGACTTTGTGTCTCTTGTGTAGCTATGTTCTAGGCTTCTAGCAGGACCTCTAATCTAATTGTAAATATTGATTGTAAATGCTTTTGATTATATTTTTTTATGTGGAATGGAACTGGGATGTTCTTTATCATTTTCATCAACCTAAGATTGGGTCAGGGACCTTTCATCAAAATTTCTTTAAGTTCTGATTATCAAAACTACGAGGAAAATTATACGAATGAAAATAAACAAGACATCATTTTTTTAAGGTGGGAGGCACAGGGGGTACGATAGCGGGAGGTAATCAAAACTTTAGAGACTTAATTTTCTTAGGACTTTTTAATTTTTTTAACTTAGAGGTTTTGTGACATGCAATATTTGCAGTTACAAGTCCTATGGAAGCAAACAGCTTATGATTTTCGGGTGGTATTCGACAAACTGTTTCACAATGCGAGTTCTTAAAGCAGCTTAAGAATTTTTGGGGAACCTGGTATGGACTAACTGGTTCACGATGTTTATCCTCACCAGGATCGAATTTTACTTTTGAATGAGGTCGAACTTAAATACAGGGGGAAATCGGTATTGCTTTCACTTTTTACCCGGTAATAATTCAACGAAGATTTGGGAAATTTAATAATGTTTTAAAATACATCATAATCGATTGAATTGAGTCTACGTATCAACTGTGTACTTCTGTATTATTTAACAAAAAACTGACATGACCGAAATTTGTTTTAATGAAAGATACTTATGCAAAATCTGAGCTTATTTGACATGTAATTGTAATACCTATTACATGAATTCTGAATATGGCAACTGGGTTTTGTAAATTCCAATATCTTCATCCAGTGCCTATTTTCCTGTCAATTACAGGCGAAAATTAATTATGTATCCTGCATACGTCTTCCACTTACTTCCTGTCATGGTTTCAATGAATAGCTTGCTCATAGGATGTGGAGCTATAGGAAACTGTAAATTTTGCAGTTTTTTTCACACCTAATCTTAACAACCTTAAGTAAGACATAAACCTAATCCATACCAGTTTTACGACGATCAGTGAGAGTCGATGGTTCTTATTTGGTGCAAAGTGTCAATGGATTTGTTGATTGCACATATCACACACAGACAATACAAAAGTTTCGAATACAACGGTCTCTTTAAAATTAGCTTGCGCTGTTCTTCCTGGAGATCTTTTAGATAACTGTGTTCATCCTTAGTGCCTCAATTGGGGTGGTAGCAAATCAGTAATGCAAATAAGCCATTTTAATAAATCAGCGATTTGCTTAAAATTTGTAGCATGTATCACAGCAGTATGCGCTTGAAGCTAACTATATGGCTATCTTATCAGAAACATGACGAAATCGAGCACGATTATAGTGTAAACTGATATCAAATGCAATCCTCCTTCATTCTTCTCAGTTAACCAAAAATAAGCAAAACGTTCATCTTGTGTGGTTCTACAATGTGCGTTACATCACTTTTACTCTCAAATTACGTACATTCATATATCGGAGGAGAATTCTGTATGGGAAGTGCGAATGGTCTGAATTTGGGTGTTTTCTAATTAATCAATTTATATGCATTATAATTTGGGAGCCAAGTACATGATGTTTGCGACATGAGTGATTTCACTGCGACTAGATTTTACTCCTGTCGTCGCAATTCATGCATGCTTGAAATATAGCAGGAGGTAGAATTACGAGATGAAGGAAGTAAAGTAATTGTACCAGTGCATGTTATGAAAAGTACATGAAGTGCGAAATGAGTGATTTAACTCCAAGTAGAGTCAGTACAATGCATTCAAAACCCATATATTCTGCGTTCGATAAAAATTTCTTTGCACAAACTCGATTATGACATTGTTCTAAACCTTCAATTGTCCTTCGATTCGTATCGGCCGTGTTAGAGTACATAAGAGAAAGCCAATATCAAACTTTGCCCTCTAAAAAGAAGAAAGAGTTTGGTAGTGAAAATAATTACTGAAAACAGAAATGTTAAATTCAAAAAAAAAAAAACTTAATGATTATGTGAATACAAATTTAAGGCTGATATTAGGAACTATCCAATGGATATATGGCTTAAGATAAACTTTAAATTTCAACCCAAGTGTATTCATTAAGGTCTATATATCTCAGATCTCCTTAGGTTTCATGTTTTGGTGTTTTTTACAAAGTGAAAACTTTACTTCTTTATTCCTTAGCTTACTTTCTAATCAACTTTCATTACTATTGCACATTAAGTTTTCATAAATGATTATCAGAGCTTACTAACTTGATCAACTGTTAATACCACTTCCAAGCTATATTATCCAACTCATCACACTTAAAACGGTTCTATAATGGATCACCATTAATAACGGGGGGTATTTCTTTAGGGTTAATACTGATTATTTTAATTAGTTAGGGTATCTTCGACAATAGTATTGATGAAAGTAGCAGGTAGTCGAAGGTTGTAAAACTAATATGTGCGTTTAAATAAGCGAATTGTTCAGTAATAGTAGTAGTTTTTTTCTTTTTTTTGACGGCAGTAATAGTAGTAGTTGAGAGAAATAGCAGTTATAGTAAAATTTTTTATCAAGTAGCGTTTCAATTTAATCCACCTACTAAATGTTACTTCTACTAGCGTTGCAAAAATAGTAATTTATTGCTAATCTTTATCCAAAAACTACCTCATTGAATAGTAATAAAATTATCAATATTTTATTTCTAGTTTGACTGCATAAATAACCCTAAAACGCGATTCGAATACACTAAAACCTAAGAATATGGAGTCAAAAGATTGAGATCAAATTCTTCGGCATTAATTTCTTGTGGTTCTCTCCGCTATGAAAGCTAGTAGCATACTATTGACACATAAGTTTATTTTTTAATGGAGAATTTTTTTTTTAATAAAGCAAATCCCGATTATCCATTTTCAAGAATTAACTTTTAGTCTAATCCAATACTAATCGTTACTTTTACCAGGCGCAGCAAAAAGTAATTTTATTGCTAATTTCTAATCAAACACTCTTTATTAAACAATAATACAAAGTAATAAAATTTACTTCATTAAATTATTCTCAACTACAAAAATTACTTTGGATAATCTATTTTCAAAGGCATTTCACCTTTTCTATTTTTTGTAATATTTAAAAAAAATATCCAGCAAAAACCGCAAAGCTATAAAATGGTTTATTTCCCCCTGTTCTGAGAATATCGAGCAAAGCCGCAAGCCTAGCCAAATTTGATACCGTATTTTTTTATTGGTCGTCTTCAATTTCACTCACCCAAACAAGCTGCAACTATTATTATTTATCTAATTTTTTTAATAAATAAATGTACTTGTATATGGTTATATCATTACGTCGATCATTCCACATAAATTATTTTTGAATATTATTGAATGATATTGAAGTAATTTGTTTAATATCGTTGTTCAAGATTTTTGATTCAGATCATGTCCCAAAATTATTTAAAAAAAAGTAGATTTGACAAGTAAAGAATCGAATGAGTAGTTTAATTATTTGTTTATATGATTTAATTCTTTCTTATCCTACGCACCAAATATTAATTTAAATTTTTCTGATCTTATACCACCACATTCCAAGTCATCAAAACCATATAAATTTAAAAAAAAAAAAAGGAGTGTCATACTATACTTTATTAGCAAGTGCAATTAACAACTGCATAGTGCGAAAAGACACAAGTACTGAATTAGTATTATTGCATAATTCAAGTTCAAAAGGCTCAACCTGTTTAATTAAGCTGATACGGAGTAATATCTTGGACCAATAAAATATTTACAAGTAACTTCTCTAATATTTTGTGAAATTATATGGACGACATTAATCTCAAGTCTTGTACTCAATGAAGACTAAAGTTGCTGCACAACCGCGATTATCATTTAATTTGGGTTTATGATTACAGTGATGTAAGGGCTATGCTCAATCTGCATTACGAGAGGTTAGCTGCTGGTGTCTCACAAAGTCATTGCGCTCATGAAAATGGATTGACTGCTTATTGGAAATGGCTTCTTTCTTTTTACATATGTTTTGAATTTAGCAGTTTTTGCATTAGTAATTATTTGGTAGTGGCTCTAGCCAGTAGGAATGTAGTCAGTAGGGTGTTTTAATTAGGCATTGGTTTCTGTTTTCTTCCATTTACTTGTAAGGATTTTTTAATATAATTTCCGCCTCGGTTTTTTAGATGTTCTATTTAACATTTCACGCTTGTCAGATGATAAGCTAACCCAATATATGTTTTGATGTATAATAAATAAAAAAAGAGTATATAATTAGACAAATCTAATAACATAACACTGAGATTTTTGAATGATTGATGATCGAGTGAAAATAATTAAATGGTTAAAGACGCTTGGAAATATATTTGTATTTTGGCATATGACAAATTGCATGATTCCTTCAATGTTTTCTCCATTTGAATATATGGACGCATAATGACAATAATTTTATGTTTTTTTTAAAAAAAATAGTAGTTACACGAGATAGGCCCACACTCATCATCAGAGGCGAGCCAGCCGGAGTGACAAGGGTCAAATTCCCCCACTTCAAAAAAAATGTTATATCTCCTCCGTATCACAATTCTCGCAATACTTTCTAATAGGGGTAAATAATTTCGTAACACTTTACTTATTTCTATTTTTAGTAAGTTTTTAATAGAAAAATTACAACTTTGCATTACAACTTTTCCTCAAACAACAACTAATTAACAATAATTATATCTAATCTATTTTACCTAATCTAAATTAATTACTCCCAACATAATTAACAAATAATTCTGCCACCCTAAGTAGCAATCAACTCCACCATGTACCGCCACTTACCACCCCATCTTCACTACCCAGCACGTGTACGACAAAACAGACGACTATGTCTGCCACCTCCAGTAGCCACCATCAGCCACCGCAACCCCCACACCAACCCAACAAACCACCGCAGATTCACCACAACAACCGGTCACAGGTTCAATCGATCGATCGATCGATCGATTGTTAGGGTTAATCACCACAACAACCCAACGAAACAATGCAATTTGATTGGGTTCAATCGATCGATCAATCGATTGTTAGGGTTTGAATTTGATCAATCGAGTGGTGAGATTGATGGGAGTGGTGAGATCGAATGTTGTGGTGAGATAGAATGATGGTGAGATCGATTGGAGTGGTGGTAGATCGAATGATGGTGAGATCGAATGGAGTGGTGGTACGTTGGGATTGAGATCGAATGATGGGGCGGCGTCGATTCAGTTGAGAAATATATGGGGTGGTGGTGCTGTCGCCGGCAACTATTGACGGTGTGGGTAGTGATGATCGGCGATTGTCTGGGTTGTGTGGTGGTGTGAGTGGTGGTCTCATGTTTATTGGGTTGTGGGGGTGTGTGAGTACTAATCACTTTATTTCTATCTCCTATTTTACAACTAAAAATAATTAGTGATATTTAGGAATGAAGTTAACACTGGTTAATACGAGTGTTGCGAGAATTCCGTGACGGAGGGAGTATAATAAATTAGCGATCGTTTTATCGGTCGCTAAATGTATATGTTTAGTCGCAAAATTCAATTTTCGGTCGCTAAATGAAATTAAGCGGTCGCAAAACCTGCACAATTTATAATTAACCAGCTTTGCTATTAATTTGAGAGGAGATAAAATCTTCCACGATTTACATCCTTTGGTGAAGGATRACTTTGAGGATGACCTTATAAATTGGGAATCTGGTTCTTATTAGATTCTTTAATGGTGGTTTAACAGTCATTGATGAACAATTTATAATTGTGAT
>SNQN01004695.1:4436-28408 GCA_008642245.1 Bassia scoparia | reverse complement strand
TAATCAAGCAATTGATAATAAAAGATGACATGATAAATTTACCTTGGGATTGATTAAATTAATGAAGAATCAAAGAGAGCGAAAAATCTTCTTTCTCTTTTTCTCGACTAGGGGTAAAGATTCAACCTCATTATCCTTAACCTGGGTGGAAGTTTCTATTAAATATTCAGTCAAATAAGATTTTCAGGCAGTGTGCTAGTCGYCGTAAATTGAGTTGTTTTGTCTATCATCATGGACAAACTTCATTAACAATAGACGTTGGAACTATGATCTCGTAGACTTTATTAAGTGTGGGCACCCAAGAAGAATATTATAGGCAATTAAGTCCCTAACAACCATAAATCGTCCAAACACATGTTTTCATTTCTTCTTTTCTCCTAATTGGATGGGAAAAACAACAATTTCAATTAGTTTATGAGTCACCCCACCAAAGTCAATGATAGAGGTGGTTTACTTGTTGTAAACAGACTCCTTGAAACTCAACTTTCCTAGATAAAAACATGCTTATAATGTCGGTTGAACTCCTCGTACAAATAAYATCCTCTTAACTTTTCAATTTACAATTTTCAATTCAATGACATCATGGGAGGCCTAATCTTGTCTTGATGCTTTTCAAAAATGAGAACATTCGAGAAAAGGGTCTTCTTTGTCCTCCAATATTGACACGACTTGRAAAATTTGTTCACCTTATGGTTTGACCATATCGRACACAAATTCTTAGGATAATTGTCACAGTTTGTTTTGTTAAAAGGTGGTATTTTATAAAATTTTATAAAAAGTCAGAAGGTTTTATTAAAAAAAATAAACTAATTATTGGGATTATTTCCAAAAAAGTGAAAACTTTCTAATGGTTTTCACAAATTTTTCTAATTGCGGCAATATAAAGTGCAAACTCATTATTATTTATCTCATTTTTTTAAATAATAATGGTATTCGTATATGGTTATATTCATTACGTCATCCAATTCCACATAACATTATTTTTGAATATTATTGATGATTAGAAGTAATTTGTTTTAATATTCGTTGTTCAAAGTATTTTGATTGAGTCACATTGTCAAAATTATTTAAAAAGTAGATTTGACAATTTAAAGATCGAATGGAGTCGTTTACATTATTTGTTTTATATGATTTTAAATTCTTTTCTTATCCTACGACCACTATTGATTTTAATTTTTCTGATCTTATACCACACATCCAAGTCATCAAAAACCATAATAGATTTTAAAAAAAAAAAAGGAGTGTATCTTCTTTATTCGCAAGGTGCAATTAACAACTGCATGTGCAAAGACCAAGTGACTGATTAGTATTGTTGCATAATTCAAAGTTTCAAAAGGTCTCAACCTGTTTTTAATTAAGCTGATACGGAGTAATATCTCTGACCAATAAATCACGTTTACAAAGTAATTTCTCTCATATTTTGTGAATTTATATGGACGAATTTATCTCAGTCTTGTACTCTGAGACTAAAGTTGCCTGCACACCGCGATTATCATTTGAATTTTTGGGTTTGATTACAGGTTGATGTCAGGCTATTGCTCATTGCATTACAAGAGAGGGTTAAGCTGCTGGTGCTGCACAAAGTCATTGCGTCCATGAAATGGATTGACTGCTTGTGGAATTGGCTTTTCCTTTTTTACCATATTGTTTTGATTTAGCAGGTTTCGCTAGTATATTTCGGTAGTGGGCTATAGCCAGTGGTATGTATCATGTAGGGTTGTTTTATTAGGCAATTGGTTTCTGTTTTTTCTTCCATTTAGCTGTGGATTTTTTTTTAATATAATTTCCGCCTCGAGTTTTTTAGATGTTCTATTTAACATTTCACGTTTGTCATGGATAAGCTTAACCAATAATATGTTGCTGTATAATAAATAAAAGAGTATATCATTAAAATCTAGCTAACTTAACACGAGATTTTTTTGAATGGATGATGATCGGCGTGAAAAATAAGTTAAATGGTTAAAGACGCTTAGGAAATTTTGTTGTATTTTGGGCATTGACAAATTGCATAGATTCCTTCAATGTTTCTCCATGATTGATATGATGGAGCATAATGACAATTAATTTTTATGTTTTTTTTTAAAAAATAGTAGTAAAGTTACACGAGCTGGCCACACTATATCATCAGATGCGAGCCAGCCAGGGTGACAAGGGTTCAAATGTTCACCCACACTTCAAAATGTTATACTCCTCCGTATCACAATTCTCTCTACTTTTTGTAATGGTGTACATCACTTCTGTAACCTTACTTCTTTCTTTTTGTAAGTTTTTTAATAGAAAATTACAACTATTTGCTTCTATTCCCTAAACACAACTATTAACACAATGGGTTTTTCTATAAAATCCACCAGAGTTTTCGCGTTTTTCCACAAAAATTACACCCATGTTTTTTTTCGTCTTACAAAATGCCCCCGAATTTTTCATTACCTTCACACACATAACCTAATGGTTAATTTTAACCCCACATGGATTTAATTATATATTTTAATATTAAACAAATAACAAATAAAAATAAAAACACCACACACCATCTTCTCCACCCCACTCCCCATCTTCAACCGTCAAGTCATCGTAACCCGCTGACCACCAATTTTCGCACATTTACAGCACCTCGATCTTCGCACTCCATGGTACCAGGCCCACCATTCAAACCCCACCCCTTCGAACACACCACCTTTGCACATCGTGGCAGTATACCCATTCGCCCACTCTTCGAAGCAGTCCCACCCGCCCATCGGAACCCCCAGTAAATCGAACCCCACCCCCATCGCGAACAACCTCCCACCCAAATCGACCCCCCTCCCCTGAATTAAACCCTAAATTTGAAAATTCAACACACTAATTTCTAGATTGGGGGAATCAAAATTAGGGGATTGGGTGCGAGTTGAGGTGTGTGGTTGGTCGGATGGCTGTGCCGAGTGACTGACGAGGTGGGTTTGATGGGTGGTGGTTTGCATTTGGGTTGTGTGTTCGAGGGGGGGTTCGAAGTTGGCATGGGTGGTTCGAAGGGTGGTCGGGCTCAGGTGGGTCGGGTGGTTCGCGGCTCAGTGTGTCGGTCGCGGATGGTGGTTTGAGGTGTTGATGGTGGTGTTGTCTCAGGCGTGGTGGTGGTGGTTTGGGGGGTACGTTTGGTTGTAAGGCTTGTGAGAAGGTGGAGGAGGGGTTTTGGGTTTTTTGTTTTTTTTTTGTTTTTTTTTTATTTAATTAAACTAACCATGTTAGTTAAAGTATCCATTTAGGTTTATGTTGTGGAAGGGTATGAACACTCGGGTGGGCATTTTGTAGACAAACAAAACATTGGTGTTTATTTTGTTGGACACGCGAAAACTCGGGGTATTTTATCGAAACCTACTATTTATTCTATCATTATCTCATTATTAAATTATCCAACTAATTACAATAATTCTGCCACCTATCGTAGCAATCAAGTTCCACCATGTAACCGCCATTTCCACCACTTCATACCCAGCCGTGTAGACAAAGCGACTATCTCCAGCCACCTCCAGTAGCCCCATCACACACCGCACCCACCACACACCCACAAAACCACCGCGATTCCCACAAAACCGGTTCACTAGGTCTCGATCGATCAATCGTTAGGGTTTATCCCACCAACACCCAACGAACACACTGCAATTTGATTGGGGTTCAACAATACGATCGATCAATCGATTAGTTAGGGGTTTAATTTGATCAATCGAGTGGTAGATGGATGATGTGTAGGAAGTTGGTGAAGATATGTGAGATCGTGATGGTGGGTGATGTGTGAGATCGAATGGAGTTGTGGTGACGTTGGGACTTGAGATGGAATGTGGCGGCGTCGATTCAGTTGAAGAAATATATGGGCGGTGGTGGTGTATGTCGCGACGGCCAACTTATTGCACGGTCGTGGGTTGTGTGACTACGCGATTGTCTGGGTTGTTGGTGGTGTGAGTAGGTGTCCATGTTTATTGGGTTGTGGGGGTGTTGTAGTCTCATCACTTTATTTTTTCCTATTTTTACAACTAAATAATTATGTGATATTCTATGGGAATGAGTACCCACATGTATTGTGTGCGGGAGAATTTCGTGACGAGGGAGTTCATAATTAATGCGAGCTTTTATCGGTCGCTAAATGTATACTGTTATAAGTCGCAAATTGCAATTTATCGGTCCGAAAGTGAAATACGGTCGACGCAGAAACTGCACCAGCATTGTACAATTAACACAGCTTATGCTATTATATGGAGGTAGGACGGGATAAAATCTCCAGTATTTACAGTCCATTTGGTGAAGGATGATCTTATGAGGATGACCTGATATTGATGGGATCGTGGGATCTGTCTCTTATTAGAATTCTTTAATGGTGGTTTAACAGTCAATTGATGGACATTATTAGATTGTGATGAACGCCATTAAATTATTTGTATAATATTTTGGTTATGATTAATATCTTTCCTAATCATCAATTTATGATTTTTAATTTTTTTTACTATAAAACAGATCAGTTGAAATTTCAGTAATTGTTCAGGGTAGAGATTTCACTGATTAGATTCAGTTGTTAGATACTGTGGGCGATACTTAATTTGTTATTTGACAATCATTTCAATTGAGATCGTTGTATTAATAATAAATGGAGTGGTTATTATGGCGGATTTTCCCGGCATTTCGAAAAGTTTAACCGACATGAGGAAGAAAGGAGAATTGTTGATTGGCATATATCTGAGCAAGTGAACTTACTACATTACTTTGTTAGCCATTTGCTGCGCTCTTCTACTTTGTACTCTTTAGAGTCTCGGTCTCTTTTACTCTCTTTCTTGATTTAAATGTATCTTTCCTTTCCAATTTAAAGAAACAAAATACAAGTAAGCAATTTTGTTTAGTGATAACTGTTTTTTATATGTATTTTTTTTGTTTTTTTTAAAAATACTAATTCAATATCGCTATGTTCGTATTTCGTACAACGCCCCAATTTGGGAAAAAAATTTTTTCTGCTCGCACTGTATCATACCTCATGGACGATTGTACGAGCATGGTGGGGTGGGGATTACAAAGGCTCAAAACCCAGGATGGGGCTCAAGGAACAGAATGAGCTACCAGTGCTAAATGTTGATGCACAGTGTGAATAATGAATTTGAATTTTAGCACAGATTAGTCTAGTATGTATTTTAAGTTAATTGATTTTTTTAACATAGATATATACAGAATTTAATTTCAAGACCAACAAACTAACTATGGCAAATGGCAATATATAATTCATTGGCAATTTTGTTTAAGGAGAGTATAACTTTGAACATGTTTCAAACAACTTACCAAGTGATATTACACTATCACCAACTTGGTTACTCATAATATCTCCAAATTGATATTTCTTTTAGGGTTAATACTGATTATTTTAATTAGTTAGGGTATCTTCGACAATAGTATTGATGAAAGTAGCAGGTAGTCGAAGGTTGTAAAACTAATATGTAGCGTTTAAATAAGCAATTGTTCAGTAATAGTAGTAGTTTTTTTTCTTTTTTTTTTGACGGGCAGTAATAGTAGTAGTTGAGAGAAATAGCAGTGTATAGTAAAAAATTTTATTTATCAAGTAGCGTTTCAATTTAATCCACCTACTAAATGTTACTTCTACTAGCGTTGCAAAAAAAGTAATTTATTGCTAATCTTTATCCAAAAMACTACCTCATTGAATAGTAATAAAATTTATCAAGTAGTGTTTTATTCTAGTTTGACTGCATAATGATACCCTAAAACGCGATGTCGAATACACCTAAAACCTAAGAATATGGAGTCAAAAGCTTGAGATCAAATTTCTTCGGCATTATTCTCCTTGGTGGTTCTCTCCGCTATGAAAGCATWGTAGCATACTATTGACACATAAGTTATTTTTGTAATGGAGAATTTTTTCTTTTTTAATAAAGCAAATCCCGATTATGCCATTTTCAAGAATATAACTTTTAGTCTAATCCAAGTACTAATCGTTACTTTTACCAGCGCAGCAAAAAAGTAATTTTTATTGCTAATTTCTACTCAAAACACTACTTTATTAAACAATAATACAAAGTAATAAAATTTACTTCATTAAATTATTCTCAACTACAAAAATTACTTTGGATAATCTATTTTCAAGGCATTTCACCTTTTCTATTTTTGGTAATATTTAAAAAGAATATCCAGCAAAACCGCAAAGCTATTAAAAGTGGTTTATTTCCCCTTGTTCTGAGAATATCGAGCAAAGCCGCAAGCCTAGCAAATTTGATACCGTATTTTTTTTATTGGTCGTCTTCAATTTCACTCACCCAAGTGCAAACTCATTATTATTTATCTATTTTCTTTAAATAATAATGGTTACTTCGTATATGGTTATATTCATTACGTCATCCAATTCCACATAACATTATTTTTGAATATTATTGAATGATTAAGAATTTGTTTTAATATCGTTGTTAAGTATTTTGATTCGAGTACATGTCCAAAAATTATTTAAAAAGTAGATTTGACAATTTAAAGATCGAATGGAGTCGTTTACATTATTTGTTTTATATGATTTTAAATTCTTTTCTTATCCTACGACCACTATTGATTTTAATTTTTCTGATCTTATACCACACATCCAAGTCATCAAAAACCATAATAGATTTTAAAAAAAAAAAAGGAGTGTATCTTCTTTATTCGCAAGGTGCAATTAACAACTGCATGTGCAAAGACCAAGTGACTGATTAGTATTGTTGCATAATTCAAAGTTTCAAAAGGTCTCAACCTGTTTTTAATTAAGCTGATACGGAGTAATATCTCTGACCAATAAATCACGTTTACAAAGTAATTTCTCTCATATTTTGTGAATTTATATGGACGAATTTATCTCAGTCTTGTACTCTGAGACTAAAGTTGCCTGCACACCGCGATTATCATTTGAATTTTTGGGTTTGATTACAGGTTGATGTCAGGCTATTGCTCATTGCATTACAAGAGAGGGTTAAGCTGCTGGTGCTGCACAAAGTCATTGCGTCCATGAAATGGATTGACTGCTTGTGGAATTGGCTTTTCCTTTTTTACCATATTGTTTTGATTTAGCAGGTTTCGCTAGTATATTTCGGTAGTGGGCTATAGCCAGTGGTATGTATCATGTAGGGTTGTTTTATTAGGCAATTGGTTTCTGTTTTTTCTTCCATTTAGCTGTGGATTTTTTTTTAATATAATTTCCGCCTCGAGTTTTTTAGATGTTCTATTTAACATTTCACGTTTGTCATGGATAAGCTTAACCAATAATATGTTGCTGTATAATAAATAAAAGAGTATATCATTAAAATCTAGCTAACTTAACACGAGATTTTTTTGAATGGATGATGATCGGCGTGAAAAATAAGTTAAATGGTTAAAGACGCTTAGGAAATTTTGTTGTATTTTGGGCATTGACAAATTGCATAGATTCCTTCAATGTTTCTCCATGATTGATATGATGGAGCATAATGACAATTAATTTTTATGTTTTTTTTTAAAAAATAGTAGTAAAGTTACACGAGCTGGCCACACTATATCATCAGATGCGAGCCAGCCAGGGTGACAAGGGTTCAAATGTTCACCCACACTTCAAAATGTTATACTCCTCCGTATCACAATTCTCTCTACTTTTTGTAATGGTGTACATCACTTCTGTAACCTTACTTCTTTCTTTTTGTAAGTTTTTTAATAGAAAATTACAACTATTTGCTTCTATTCCCTAAACACAACTATTAACACAATGGGTTTTTCTATAAAATCCACCAGAGTTTTCGCGTTTTTCCACAAAAATTACACCCATGTTTTTTTTCGTCTTACAAAATGCCCCCGAATTTTTCATTACCTTCACACACATAACCTAATGGTTAATTTTAACCCCACATGGATTTAATTATATATTTTAATATTAAACAAATAACAAATAAAAATAAAAACACCACACACCATCTTCTCCACCCCACTCCCCATCTTCAACCGTCAAGTCATCGTAACCCGCTGACCACCAATTTTCGCACATTTACAGCACCTCGATCTTCGCACTCCATGGTACCAGGCCCACCATTCAAACCCCACCCCTTCGAACACACCACCTTTGCACATCGTGGCAGTATACCCATTCGCCCACTCTTCGAAGCAGTCCCACCCGCCCATCGGAACCCCCAGTAAATCGAACCCCACCCCCATCGCGAACAACCTCCCACCCAAATCGACCCCCCTCCCCTGAATTAAACCCTAAATTTGAAAATTCAACACACTAATTTCTAGATTGGGGGAATCAAAATTAGGGGATTGGGTGCGAGTTGAGGTGTGTGGTTGGTCGGATGGCTGTGCCGAGTGACTGACGAGGTGGGTTTGATGGGTGGTGGTTTGCATTTGGGTTGTGTGTTCGAGGGGGGGTTCGAAGTTGGCATGGGTGGTTCGAAGGGTGGTCGGGCTCAGGTGGGTCGGGTGGTTCGCGGCTCAGTGTGTCGGTCGCGGATGGTGGTTTGAGGTGTTGATGGTGGTGTTGTCTCAGGCGTGGTGGTGGTGGTTTGGGGGGTACGTTTGGTTGTAAGGCTTGTGAGAAGGTGGAGGAGGGGTTTTGGGTTTTTTGTTTTTTTTTTGTTTTTTTTTTATTTAATTAAACTAACCATGTTAGTTAAAGTATCCATTTAGGTTTATGTTGTGGAAGGGTATGAACACTCGGGTGGGCATTTTGTAGACAAACAAAACATTGGTGTTTATTTTGTTGGACACGCGAAAACTCGGGGTATTTTATCGAAACCTACTATTTATTCTATCATTATCTCATTATTAAATTATCCAACTAATTACAATAATTCTGCCACCTATCGTAGCAATCAAGTTCCACCATGTAACCGCCATTTCCACCACTTCATACCCAGCCGTGTAGACAAAGCGACTATCTCCAGCCACCTCCAGTAGCCCCATCACACACCGCACCCACCACACACCCACAAAACCACCGCGATTCCCACAAAACCGGTTCACTAGGTCTCGATCGATCAATCGTTAGGGTTTATCCCACCAACACCCAACGAACACACTGCAATTTGATTGGGCGTTCAACAAAAATATCGATCGATCAAATCGATTTATTAGGGTTTAATTTGATCAATCGAGTGGTGAGATGATGTGGAGTGGTTTGAGATCGTTGTGGTGGTTAGATCGAATGGAGTTGTGGTGCGTTGGGACTTGAGATGATGTGGGGCGTCGATTCAGTTGAAGACATTATGGGCGTGGTGGTTGTTGTCGCGACACTATTGCACGGTCGTGGGTTGTGTGACTCAACCGATTGTCTGGGTTGTTGGTGGTTGTGATGGTAGGTGGTGTTTATTGGGTTGTGGGGGGTGTTTAGTTCTAATCACTTTATTTCTTCTCCTATTTTACACTTAAATAATTAGTGATATTCAGGAATGAGCTACCCAATGTTGGCGAGAATTTCGACCGAGGGAGTTTTCATAATTAGCGACCGCTTTTATCGGTCGCAATGTATTGTTTAGTCGCAAATTCAATTTCTCGGTCCGTAAATGAATTACGGTCACAAAACCTGCACCATTTACAATTAACACAGCTTGCTATTATATGAGAGGACGATAAAATCTCCAGGATTTACATCCTTTGGATGAAGGATGACTTTGAGGATGCCTTATTAATTGGGGATCTGGTGTCTTATTAGATTTAATGGTGGTTTAACAGTCATTGCATGAACATTTATTCTTAATTGTGTGAACGCCATTAAATTATTTGTATAATTTTTGGTTAGATTAATATCTTTCCTAATCATCAAATTATGATTTTTAAATTTTTTTTACTATAAAACAGATCAGTGAAATTCAGTAAATTGTTCAGGGGTAAGAGATTTCACTGATTTAGATTCAGTTTTATACTGTGGGCGTACATAATTTGTTATTTGACACATCATTTCAATTGAGATCGTTGTATTATAATAGAATGGAGTGGTCTTATTATGGCGGATTTTCCCGGCATTTCGAAGTTAACCTGAAGGAGGAAAAAGGAGAATTGTTGATTGGCATATTCTGAGCAGTGAACCTGTCTACCATTCTTTAGTTGCCATTTGCGCGCTCTTCTACTTTGTACTCTTTAGAGCTCTCGGTCTCTTACTCTCCTTTGCTTGATTTAAATAAGTATCTTCCTTTCCAATTTAAAGAAAACAAATACAAGTAGCAATTTTGTTTTATGATAAACTGTTTTTTATCTGTATTTTTTTTTGTTTTTTTTTTTAATAAATTATTCAATATCGCTGTTCGTATTTCGTACACCCCAATTTGGGGAAAAAAATATTTTTTTCTGGCTCGCACTGCTATCATACCTTCATGGCACGATTGTACGACGCATGGTGGTGTCGGGGATACAAAGGCTCAACCCAGGAGGAGCTCAAGGAACAGCAAGTGAGCTACCATTTGTTTGTGCCAGTGTGGAATAATGAATTTGAATTTTAGCACGATTAAAGTCAGTAATGTATTTTAAGTTAATGATTTTTTAACATAGATTATACATTTGAATTTAATTTCAAGACCAACAAACTTAATCAAGCATTGATTATAAAAGATGACATGATAAATTTTCCTTGGGATTGATCTAATAGCAGAGATCAAAGAGAGCGAAATCTTCTTTCTCTTTTTCATACGACTGGGGTAAGATTTCAACCTCATTATCACTTAACCTGGGTGGAGTTCTCTATTAAATATTCCGTCAAAATAAGTATTTAGGCCTGTGCTAGTCGCCTGTAAATTGAAGTTTGTTTTCTTCTATCATCATGGACAAACTTTTCTTAACATATAGACCGTTGGAACTATGGATCTCGTAGACTTTTATTAAGTGTGGCACTCCAAGAAGAATTTATAGGCAATTAAGTCCCTAACACCATAATCGTTCCAAACAACATTTTATTTCTTCTTTCTCCTAATTGTATGGGAAAAAAACCAATTTCAATTAGTTTATGAGTCACCCCACCAAAGTCAATGACTAGAGGTGGTTTACTTTTGTAAACAGAACTCCTTGAAACTGTCTCTTCCTAGATTAAAAAATGCTTATATATGTCGTTGAACTTTCCTCGTACAATATAATCTCTTAACTCTTTCAATTATCAATTTTCAATTCCATGACACATGGAGCCTAACTCTAGTCTTGCATGCTTTTCAAAAATCGGGAACATTTCGAGAAGAAAGGTACTTCTTTTCCTCATATGACACGACTTGTAAATTTGTTCACCTCTATGTTATCTGAACCATCATCAACACAACATTTATAGGACTTCAATTGTCACCAGATCTTGTTTTGTTTAATGGTCGTATATTTTATAAATTTTATAAAAAGTCGATGAAGGTTTATTATAAAAAATTAAAATATCTTATTGGGATTTTTCCAAAAGTGAAGAACTTCATATGTTTACCAAATTTTCATCTATTGCTGAGCAAAATAAACCATGATTCGAGTCCCTTGTTATAGCCTTTCGCCTTTATTTTTTCTTTTTATTTTTCCAATATCTCTTCTCATATTAAGAAGAATTTCAATGCTCTTCCTGCAAAGTGAACTAATCCTTTTCATCAAAATTAAATTAGCATCTGGTCCATCATGATCATTACCTATATAACTCTTCTCGTTCTTTTTATATATTAATTAAGCAATCAGTTCTACTGCTGACTCGTGGACTCCTACAACTTGATTTAAAAAGCGAGGACACCCTATCCGTTTTCAATTATTATTGCAACCCCAATTACTTTGCGATCTATGATCAAACCTAAGAGGAGCATGACAAATACTATTCGGGCGACCTAAATCGTTTGACTCCCAACTCTAGTTACTGCACTCCCCCAGTAACACTTCATTTTGACCATTCCCTAACTATTGCTAGATCGGAGGTGGTCGTGACGGAAAGGACTGCCACAACTCCTTGTGATGTCTGTTACCATTGGCAATTTGGACGTACTCGGTTGTAATTCCTTAAGCTTTCTTAGTAGCACAATAGACAACGACGAGAGCGAAGAGCGAGAGGAGAGATGAGACGCCGAAGAAAACAGGTGCAAATAGACTGCAAACTCTTTCTATTTTATTCTGAACTGCATGATGATAGAAGATAGGAAGCATCTCGGAATGAAGGATTAGGGATTAGCATTCATGTAATCCTCTCCAAAATTAGACCCCAATGACACTGCAAACTTCTTGTCATCAGCAAAATAGGGCTTGGGTTATGATTATTACTTATGGTCTCCTTCATTCTTCCAATGCTTGACATGGTTCTCCCCAGATGACCTCTTACGGCACCTGTTCCTTCTTTCAAGTCCTTTTCTATTGAATTTTTTTGGTTTTATGTCTTGCCTTTTGGATTCTTGTATCTTGAATTCAATGTTTTTGTTGGTGGGCGTTTTGTCTTAAATGTCTGATAATGGACAGGAAAACTGGTATTGCTTTGTTTGATTGATGGCATTTAGGATTGACTCAGTGATTCTCTTGATGTGATAATATCAAAATCTGTGTTTGTATCGATCGTCAGTTGTTATTTGTTTTATTTTTTTTTTTTTTATTTGGTTTCTTTCTTGTTAGAATTTATAAGAGCTTATTACGAGCGATTTGTATTGAGGGATTATCAAAAATCGCATGGAATTGATCTTCGGGTACAACCAACATCAGGTAAAATCCAAGATTTTGTTGGCAAGTGCGTCAGTGATATGAGTTAGTGTTACGACACCGTTAACTTTGGTTCAAAGTCGTTCCAAGTCTGTGATTTACCGGCGGACATTGTCCAATGGGTGGATTTCTTCCCACTATTCATAGTTAGTACTTGATCATATGCCATATGATTACCATTAAAAAACATTATATGCACCACTCATTATACAGATTTTATCCTAAGATTGACCAGGAAATTATTGGCATTAAATGGTAACATTGTATTTAATCTTTGCGCCTAAGCAAAGGTCAGTGGTAGTTCCGCTCGCGCTGATCCAACAATCATATAACTCTGCTCACTAGTTATATAGTGCATGGAGGATAATGTACTCTGAAACTCATGGACAGTGCTCGATAGTGCTGAAACAACCCTTATCTGAAGTTATATTTGCCACATCTTATCTAGGGTTTCGTTCTCTATCTGTCAACTATCTAACTTATCTGTCGCTGTTTTTCTTAGTCCGGCGTCGTTAATTTGTCATTTTACCTTGCAGAGGTACTCCATCAACTGGAACCAGTTTTCTGCTGAGGTTCTTTTCTGACATAGTCATTTGAATATTCCTGTCTCGACCAATTGGATGCTAATGTCCAGGCTTCTTAATTTTGGCATGTATGATGTAGGTTTAACAAGTCGCTGTTAATCATTACTTCTCTTTGCGCTGTGCTTTGCTATTTATACAGATTGTGGTCATGCATCCCTTGTCTTGTCACTATGCAATTCTTTTTGTCTAATTAACTGGATTTTCACTTAGTTTAATTGTCGTCGTCTCCAGCCGCCTAGCTTTATAAGCTATAGAAGGAAGCTTTTAGACATGCTATTACATGGCCTACTTGTTAAACCACGTCAAAATGGTGTGAGAAGATCTTCAAAATTGGTTGCGGAACTATTTTCCCGAAGTTCTCACAACTTTGAGAAAAGGCTGCATCTTGAGGACGAGCTAAAAATGCGGTGGAAAACAAAAGTTTAGAAAGTGAAATTGCCACATCTCTACTAGATTATTATCGTATGCATGAATGGTCAGGCGAATTCTCAGATAAAATTGTTGGGCCTATTTGGAGGTATTCTGACGTATGACATCTTGGTCATGTAACTTCTATCACTTCAGACATGCTGGTAGGACATCAGTGGACATAATCAATGGCTTGGGTTTTTCCGATGCATCCAAGTATATTGCGATAGCGGCCTCTTTTGTAGGAAACGAAAAGGTTTTCTGTCTTAATTGTGCCAATAAACAACTATATGCAGGTACCGCTGTCTTTAGAGAAGATGGTGAAATGATGCCGTGTGTTCCYGAGACATCATTGAAATCTAGTAGTAATGAAAATTGTGATGGATTATTATTGTGGTTAGAAGAACACAGTCGTCGATTGCACAGTGGTATAATTGGAATTCGTGAGCAAGGTATGCAAAAAAGCATTTGTCAGTATCCAGAGAAATCACCTCTTTGCTCCACTGCTGTGACAAATGGTGTAAAGGTACTGTGGTTTAAATTGTGTATATAATAGGTCCGTCATGCATGCACACTATTGTATATTTGGTGATTTTGATTCTGTAAATTTTGTGCTGATTTATAGCATTGACATGCGAATTTTCCATGGATTTAGGTCCAATTAAATGTATTATGCTCAATTTATCTCAAAGTAGCTTATGATGCTCTTTCATCTGGGGCTATGCTGCATTAAGCGAAAGTTGGATTGAACCTGCTTGCAAGTTTTATCTTCAATCAGGATAAAGTTTAGGAAAATTCCCTTTGGAAGGCAYCAGTTTTTATGAAATRTGAAATCCCTTTGGTAGGTACCAGTTTTTGTAAATCCCAATTATAGGTATTAGTTTTGATTAGTTGTCTCAACTGTGAGTATAACTATTAATTAGGGGGTTTTGWCGTTAAATATATTCGTCTTCTSTGTTCTTCCTTSTCTGWCTTTAATTGGMGTGATTAGTAGCATYATYGGGGTTAAAGTTTTCAACTTTATTTGGTGGGCTGTTTTGTGGGATACTTTGGCTGCTTTGTTGTTCTTTGTTTGCTGAAAATGGAGTGATTTGTGGTGAGATTTGAGCACTAGTTTTCCACTACTCTTTGTTTACTTGGTTTATTTGCGTGACAAAACTGAATCATTAGACTCAAATATGAACCTCTATCACATGGCGTCACTTACCACCACGCTTTGCTAATACAAAATCCCCAACTCAAGAATTATACCATTCAGATAGATCATTTTTCTCCTTCTTCTTGCTTCCGCATTACCTGCTATTCTTCATCATCTTCTTACTTCCTCAAGAAATCTTTTTTCCAGAATGAATTTAGTGGTGGATAGGGTGATACTATAAGATTGGAACTCCTTCAGTTTACAGTTTTGAAAACATCATTGTGCATAATAGCAGTCATAATGAATGCCCAGAAAGAGGATTCCCTTATAATGCAAGTGGAATTTTTTTTCATTCTCACAGTTTGAATCTTTACTAAAAGAAAGCGGTGAAATTGGAGGAGTTAGTTTTTCTGGAGATTTGTTTTGTGCTATCATCAACTTTATTTCGAGAAGAAGTTGAGATTCGCGTCAAATTCTTTGAAAAAATTCAGAGAAAGATGAACAGAGAGAAGAACATATTTAACGTCAAAATCCCCTAATTAACAGTTATATCTCACGGTTGAGACAACTAACAAAACTAAAAATATTGGAATTTGCGATTTATAAAAATTTGTACCACAAAGGGATTTCATATTTCATAAAAACTGTGCCTACCAAAGGGATTTCCCTAAGTTTATGATGTATAAAGATCAACTGTTACTTGTGAATATTGAATACCTTTGTTGAACTTCTAATATATGTCACTTGTATCTATGTGGATGCCTTCTCGAATAGTCACTGTTAGGTTTATGTTGCCGACCCCACTTATGGGAATAAGGCTCTGATTGATACACAGTCATACAAGATCAATTAGGGTCTTTTATGTAGGCTCTACTGTAGTATTGGAGTAGTGAGTTTTCTTTGGTGGATTTTGTTTATCATTTAGAGTGATTTTGTATACTTAAAAGTGTTTAGTTGCTACTTTACTCATCTACATTTTGTCAATGATTTAGAAATATATATTAGCGGTTCATATTGATCCATTTTAAATGTTTTCTGCATCGGTATAAAAGACTACTATGTGTTTGTAATTTTGATTCAATTTTTGTAAAACAGCAATAAAGTGGAAGTTTGATACACTTTGGCTTGAAGACTTTTTATTTTTATGCTTGTTATTGACTTGGTTGATTTTCTCATTGAGATTAAAGATTTGGACTTATTTTGTGGCTAGAAATATAGGATTATGTGACTCTTTATCATCAACATGCCTTTTGTTTGACTTATAAACCTTGTGAAATGTTTGCCTACTTTATATTGTTGGAATCTAGTATGGTTCCTAATTCCATCCACAAAGTCTTATATGTGGAAGCCCGCCATTATGTTAATGGTGTGCCGTTTCACATATATGATATTAAATGATTACTGGGAAGTTACGACATTAATTTTTAAATAGGGTTATCATGACAAATAGAGTCACTCTTTTGAACAAGTAGATTATTCTTCTAATTACACATGGAGTTACAAAAAGAAAAATGAGTTACTCTGTTTAGTTTGATTGATTTATATTTTATGAATTGTAGTTCCTTTTTGTGCCAAATTAGGCTACTTAAAGAACAAATGAGTTACATGTATTAAAGAATTGGATTAATACTAATAGAAATTGTGACCACACCATTTGTTCAAGCGTTTTGCGACACAAAACCCTGCTGAATATAATAGCTAATCAGTGTAATATGCCATGCAGGTAACGTGCATCTGCTGTGCTTGGTTCCAGAGCTGAGTGAACTCGGAACCCATATCTGTTTGCTTACTCAATCGAATGTCCCTTTGCCTGAGGAGTTATAATACATGGAATCAAATATTGACTCTTGTCAACTGTACTGGGAGACATGGATCATCAGGGAAATGAGGTTTGGAAGAGTGAGGTTGATGCAGAAGCTGTGATAGGAAAGGTAGTCTTAATTGATTATAGCGTATGATATGATTAGCATTGCCTATTGATTCCAAACAACAGATAATAGAGTTAATTATGCATATCTTTCTCATTCTGTCATAATTTTATTTTAATAGCTTGCTTTTATGACGGCGGATTTGTACATATGTTTACCGTCAGCTGACTCCATGAGAGGCTTTAAAACCTGCAACCTACCTTATAGCTTTTAGTGCATTTCTGAAATTCAAACCTATTGCTAGCTTTGACGTTTCTAGAACTGAGTCTTATGTTTTCCCTATTTTTAAATTTAATTCATGGTTTCTGGAAGTCAGTATGTGGGTTTGCTAAAGAGACGCTTGTTTGAAATAACTTAAGGAACTGTACTTTATTTTTTTCCAGCTGTTGAGAGAAGGGTTTAGTGAGTTTTTGATGAAATTCTACTCTTGGTTTGGATAATTGTGACAAAAACCTGATATCACAAGCCAATTTGTTTCCACTTTCCACTATGTCCAACTTATGAGTTGTGTGCCTAGTGTTCTCTCTAACTTAAGCAAAGAGGCTAGCAACTAGTGGTGGATCCAGAGTGGGTTCAACTAACCACAAGGATCCGCATAAGAAATTGATATTTACAGGCAGACTGAAAGTGGGTACCTAGGGTTGTACAAAATAGCGGACGAAATGAATCATACTTGTAGTTCATTCAGTGGTCTGCGCATAATTCTGCATTGGCGACTCTTTGGTCGTGGATCAATCGCCATCAAGTCATGAATTTTTTAAAAAATCTTTTTCCCAACCTTGTTCTTGTAATAATAAATTATGTTTTTGCCTTAATACTTCCTTTTTCTTCTCGTTCTTCATTTTCTACTTTTTCTTCTTGATAGATATTACTATCTCTTTACCCAATTCCAATACATTAATTTATAGTTTCCCTTTGTTAGAGTTTCCAAACTTATGAGAACAAATCTGTTTGATTAATTGAAGATTAATTAATACACGTCATGAGTTTTATGTCTATTAGTAACACAAAATTTAAATAATATTTTAAATTACAAATTTGTTAATCATTAGTATATTTAATTAATTCCTTTAAAATTAGTTTTAATATCATGAAAATTAATAAATTAGTATTGAAATTTGCTAGCAACTCTAATGGTCCAACAAAGATGATGAAACTCTAAGACCGTCTTGATTATCTTCCTCCCATGTTTGAGATACACCACTTTGAGAATTTCAGAAATCGAGGCAAAATTTGATAGAAGTGATTAGGTGTGTTGATGGGTATTCAAATAAATTGGGGTCCAAAGTGGAGAGAGGTAGAACAAATTTATTGTGGACCCCACAAAAAGTAGAAGAGGAGAGATTTAAAGAAAATTTGATGTAGTCCCTATTTCTCAAAAAGGGGAAAAAACAGAGGAAGTATATTACATTATTACTCTCGATGGTTAAGCAAGATTTGTTATTTGATTCCATTAGGCATTTAGGCATATAGTTATAGCAATAATCACTAATTGTTAGGTAGGAGATTGATGATTGATCTAATTGTTATTCTTTTTGGGGTTATTATGTGCCCCGTTAGATGTAGAAATAGGTTTTAAGACTACAGGCCTAGTTGTTTGAGTTATAGTTCTAGAYTTCTAGAACTGGATTCATATATATATACACTCCTTTGAGTCCTTTCAGGTTGTTATTATTGTTTCTTAGTCACTCAATCAATCAAAGCCTTATTCCCAAAAGTGGGGTCGGCTAACATGAACCAAAAAAGATTATTTCGGCAGTCGTCCACATAAATTTTCCTCTTCCACTCCCTACGATCAAGAGCCTCATCCGCTTGTAGATCCATCTGCTTCAGATCCCTTTTAACTCCTTTCCACCAAGTCATTCTCGGTCTTCCTCTACCTCGTTTAAAATCACTCTCTTCCTAGTTTTCCACTCTTCGCAATGGTGCCTCTTGAGGTCTCCGTCTTACATGTCCAAACCAGCGCAAACAGTTTTCCCTCATCTTGCTTCTACAACACTAACTTTCTCACGGATAACTTCATTTCTGATTCTATCCCTCAGAGTATTCCCACACATCCATCTCAACATACGCATCTCAGTGACCCCTACTTTTTGAATATGCGCTTTCTTGGAGGCTCAACATTTTGTGTCATAGAGCAGTAGTGGTCTAATAGTCGTCCTATAGAATTTTCCCTTCAATATTAGAGGGATGCTTCGATCGCACAATACTCCCGTAGCCGCTCTCCATTTAAGCCACCCTGACTTAATCCTGTGAGCCACATCTTGGTCAATATCACCGTTTTTTTGGATGATTGACCCAAGATACTTAAAGCATTCACTCATAGCGAGGTCTTTTCCGTCWAACCTCATCACTCCAACATTCGTCCCCCGTTGTGACCCAAAACGGCATTCCAAATACTCAGTTTTGTTTCGACTCAGCTTAAATCCTCGAGATTCCAACCTATGCCTCCATTGCTCCAGCTTGGCATTAACCTCAGTTTAGTTTTAGTTTCGTCCACTGATACAATATCATCCGCAAATAGCATACACCATGGTACCTCATCACCTTGTCACTTCATCTATAACCAACGCAAAAAGGAAAGGGCTCAATGCCGATCCTTGATGCAAACTAATTGTTATAGGGAAGTCTTTTGTCAATCCATCACAGGTCCTCACATTTGTTGACACATCCCGATACATGTCCTTAACCAGGTCAATATACCTTCGGGGAATACTTTTTGTCAATCCATTATTGTTTCTTAGTCATACTCCCAATTGYTTTGCTTGGTCTCAAACTCTTCACACCTTTTTATGGCTACTTGTACCTCGTAATAGTGAATGGTTTTTAAAGGCTACTTTCCGTGGTGAAATGATTAGTCCTTACTTATTCAGTCCTGGCAACTGTACCCACAGTTACGGATTTTCTGTGCAAAATATTGAGGTTCCTTAATTCATATGTTTGGTAAACCTATTTGCTTCAGTGTCATGTACCTTCTCCAATATGGGTTATTATATTTATAATGTAAGTATCCTCAGAGGCTCCAATAGGGTCAATTCAATCTCACATTGTTTCTCACACATGAATCCGCCGATCTTATTCATTGGGGCAGCTAGCTTTATGAAAACAGAATCGAGAATTTTACTGTTTCTTTATTTACAGTTGTGCAAAGATAAAATTAACCCAAGAATATGATGAAGGGAAGTGAGAAGTTAATTCATCAATTTGGGTATATAGTAACTTCCTCTTTTGAGCTTGGTTATATTCTAAAGGGGTGGAGTATCTGGTAACCTGCTGTCCTGTAGAGTTGGGAAGTCCTATAACTGGGGAGAAGTTCCAGTTCATTTTAGATGAAGTAATGCTCTTCAAGAGAATAACAAGCTTGTCAGACAACCTTTTTCATAGTACTAAACAACTAATCAGTGAGGTGTTTGTTGTTCTGAAATACAGGAATAAATATAGAACTCTTTCAGTCTTAGAGTACACTCACAAAAGAAATCATAAGAGCACAAAGTTGAAACATGCTTGTCCTTTTGATTTAATGGGTTTGTTTTCCTGCTTCCCCCTATATTTTCTCCCAACTGCTCAGTGACTACCCTCAGGAGTCAGGACTTAGCTGTTGCTAATATTCACTGTATGATGATCTTAATTTTATATACTTACTTCTATATATCAGTTTGATAAAAAAAATCTTCTGCTCTTCTTACAGTACCCTTTGCTGTTTCCGGCGAGAAAAATTTGTTTCGAAGCTGCTCAAGTCACCAGCGGACATCTGGCTCTATTGAGGGTTCTTTTACTCTCATCCCTGGAAGGTATTAACAGCAATTTCATAGAAAGTTTATGTTTGCACTTTGCACCATGATTGATACACTGGGTCCTCTTGAATGATGGGTAGATGGTCAAGTCTGATTACATTGTGTTTTGATTTGCTATCAACATGTTTGTGATGAACTTTTTAGTGTTATTCGTTTTTGGAATTTCTTGGGTGTCGGTTGCACAGCTGCCATCTATTCTCTACAAGCAACTCTGTTTCAAAGAGTGAACGGTTATGTTATTAGTCAACTGATTGTTTGTCATACATTGTTTCCTTTGGTTTTGCTAGTAAGTGGTATGATTCTTGTTTATGTTACACCTTGGTTTTTTTGTTTAAGAGGCAGTGTGATCACTATGGAGTCTGAACTCAATATATTAAACTGTTTCCCTTGTATCCATGATAAGATTCTGTCACTCAAAAACGATGAATTAGTTCCTTCTATCTGTATTTTTTGAGAATTTACACAGTAACGGGTGTTGAATTTATTCTCATATCAATTTCAGTATTGACACATCCAAAAGGGATCCATTCGAGGTTGAAGTGGCTCGCTTTCCTCTTGTGTTACCAGAGTACATTTTCTGAAGAACTTGCGGCAGAAATTGTTCCATGACGTACTGCTAATGTTATATAATAAGTAAGTATGTCGTTTGCTTCGTATCATCATGTTTCTTACATCTCAATGAGTTTGGAGCTTTGAACTACAGTTGTGGATTGATTTTTTTGGAGTGGTCTTGTGTAGTAACATTAAGCTTAATATGCTTATGGATTAAGCTTTTTGTGAGTGTGTAGCTTGCTATGTCATTTATCGTATATCTTTTTATGGTTGATGATGATTCATTTTAATTATTTATTTCAGAGGGAATTTTATGAAGCGTTTCAGAATTAGCTTATCTCTTATTTTTCGAAAGACTTGCTTTCATTTCTCTATTGAATACTTACTCTTGTGAAAAATGAACCCTCAGGTCATGTTTGATAGGGTAAAAAAATCAACTTGAGAAACTAAGGTGTTCAAGAGTGGAAATCAAAAGGATGAAGTGGTGATTGGGAGGATTAAGGGGTGTTGGTCGAAGGATAGAGGGAAACTATTACCCTCATACAGTCATACGGAGTAATAGTTACCCATCGGGCCACCACCACCATAGGGTAATAATTATCCTCATTTTGGGTAACAATTACTCCACTTCTCCCTTTYTCAAACACAAAAAATGGYTTTATTCATTTGTCAATCATTTTAGCTCACATTACATGTTTTCTTCTTAGTTTAACTTTTATCGCCTCGTAATTATTACTCCTATTCCAAACGTGACCTGATAAAGAGAAATTTATAGATTGTTCCCTTTGTTTWTTATGGAGAGAATTTTATGGAGTGTCGTAGAAAAAAAACCCTTTAATGTATGAAGTAACGAAGAGAGACATGATAAATTTCACAAAAGCATGCGCTTTAATTTGTTCAACACAAGGACAAATCGATAACTTAACACGCATTTTTTTTTTGAGAGGTAAAAAGGAAATTTATTTCAAACAGGAAACATATACAACAGAACACAGACTCCAAGCTCAAGCAAACTTGAGACCAAGACTTACAAGGTTTCAAACCACGAAAGCTCATTCCTACTCACTTTCTTGCTAAGCAATTGAGAAATCCTACCTTTAATTACAAACTTAATATGGGCAATAGCACTATCAGAATTACATTTAACATTATTCCAGACTATATCATTTCGAGCCTTCCAAAGCATGTATGTGGTAGCAGCAACTACAGCTATATAAACTCCTTTCCTAAAAGAGGAACGAGTACAGTTCTTTGTCCATCGAAGTAATCTCTGTAGATCAGTGTGGGTTGTGTGAATACCCAGCCAATGATTAATAGCTTGAATCCAAATAGCACTCACTTCACAGCCAAAGAACAAATGGGAGTGAGTTTCACCCAGCTTACCACACAAACTGCACAGATCATCAGGCACCACACCCCAGCCAAATAATCTGTCCTTTGTTGGTAATCGTTGCTTTAAAATTAACTAAAGCAGAAATCTATGTTTAGGAGCACTAAAATTGTGCCACACTGTATGTCTCCAACTCCAAGGTTCATTTACTGGCCTGATCTCCAAATACAGCTTCTTGATACTATACCAAGAGGCAGAACAAGCAAGTAGAATAGACTTCAAATGGTCTTTAACCTTGCAAATGCTCTTGATGACCCAACTGGCAGCCATGGGACACTTGAAATCCCACCAATTCTTGCCCTTGAGATAGAGAGTGTGAACCCACTTGATCCAAAGACTATCCTTCTTATGAGCTATAGCCCACACCTGTTTACCCACAGCAACCATGTTCCATAATAAAATGTTCCTCACTCTAAGTCCACCAGCACACTTGGGCCAACAAACCTCATCCAGGAGACATAACCTGGTTTACTGCTCATCCAAGTGCCATGCCATAGAAAATGTCTACAAATAGCATTTATCTGATGTAGGACTGACTTAGGAAAAATAAAGATTTGACACCAATACACACAAATCGACATAAGCACTGCATTAACCAACTGCAACCTTGCACCATAAGAAAGATGTCTGTTGCTCCACATTTTAATCCTTTTACACATTTTGTCAACCAGGAGCTCACAAGCAGCAGCCTTAAGCTTCTTGGAAGAGATAGGTACCCCAAGGTACTTGAAAGGGAGGGTCCCTAGCTTAAAACCAGAAAAATTAGCAATCCTTTCCTTTTGCTCCCGTGGCATGCCAGTCAAAAAAATCTCAGACTTTTCAGGGCTAACTTCCAAGCCAGTGGTTTGGGAGAAAATTCTTAAACACCCAAAAAGAAGCATAATGGAATCAACATCACCATGAGAGAACAAGAGCAAATCATCTGCAAAACAAAGGTGATTTAACTGAAGTTGTCTACATCTAGAATGAAATTTGAACTCAGGCCTGTCACCCACTCTTTTCAGCAATCTCGAAGCATATTCCATACACAAAGTAAAAAGCAGAGGGGAAAGGGGGGTCCCCCTGCCTTAAACCTCTCTTAGGAGTAAGAAGCTCACTAGGGTTACCATTGAGCAGAATAGTAAACCTAGGAGTGGTAATACATGTCATAATGAGGTTAATAAAATGTGAGGGAAACTGGAGCTGTTGTAGCATTTCATAGATAAATCCCCACTCCACTGTGTCATATGCTTTCCTAATGTCAAGTTTGATCAAACAACAAGGTTACACCTGGCTAGGTCTATAAATTTTCACAAGGTCCTAACATAAGAGCACATTATGTAGAATGTTCCTTCCAGTGATAAAAGCCCCTTGATTTTGGCTAATGATTGTAGGAAGAACCTGATTCAACTTTTCACAAAGTAACTTAGTGATGCATTTGTAAATAGTTGAACAACAAGCTATAGGCCTAAATTCACTAACCACACTAGGAACTCTGACCTTAGGAACCATAGTGAGAGTAGTGACATTAACCTCCCTCACCAACCTGCCAGAGACAAAAAAATCCAA
>SNQN01004694.1:33229-49782 GCA_008642245.1 Bassia scoparia | reverse complement strand
TATTCTTTAGAATGTACGCCACGTGTAAGGTTTTCCTATTAATATGGCCTATTGTGGATATCATCATTCAACCATTATTGATGAAAAATGTATTTCGTAGCCTCGCACAGCTCCTATCTCAAGAACTGTGCAATGGGGGAAGGGGAGCGTTGCTGGGGTAAGAACCGAGTCACGAGGAGGGATTGTATCGCCATCTGAGGCAACCTTGATTGTCAACCATCACTGTCCATTTGTCCATCAAATTAATTAGTTATATATGATCGTGGTACTCAATTGAACATTTTAGAATCAAAATCTGTCCACATCACTACTATAATAATAAAGATAATTAACATATGAACTATGTATCTCTTCAAGTTTCACAAAAAAAAAAAAGTTGAAGTAAAAAAGCCGTAGGAGTGTTTAGTAGAGGAATGTTTTATGCAGCCTAGTGCTGCATAAGACAATGCAGTCTAATGGGCCCCAATGTTTTATGATAGGATATGATTAAATGAATGGATATGACAACATCACATTAAGATTGGTTATTTTGAACACATGATATGATAAAATGAATCAAGGATATGACAAAATGAATTAATGATAGGATATGATTAAATGAATGTGGGATATGACAAACTCATACTAAGATTCGTGAAAATGAACCTAGGATATGGTAAAATGAATCGTGGATATGATAAAATCACACGTAAATCACACTATGATTTGTAAATAAAAAAAATAAAATAAAATACAAAAGGTCAAACGGGCCTACCGTAAAATTACCAAAATACCCCTAGGCAGCATTATTAAATGCAGCACTGGACTGCTTGTATAAGAACTCGTGTTTAGTATATATAATTTTGATGTAGGAAACAAATTTCAAAATGTGTATGTTACTTTGATGCGCGTTACGAATAGCAATTTTTCCACTACCGTCTAATACCAATAATGATCAATAGCATCGATGGTAGTCTTCATTTAGCCAACAGTGGCACCAGGCGTAATATGTGCCAGAGTTGATGCAAATACACGTGCTTAGTTCTTTGCTTCTTGCAACCGATCATATACAAGTATTTGACGCGCCGATTAAATTCATCACGTTAATAAGTTGACTTATGCAAGCAACCAAGTGAACCAACTCAACATATATTATTGAAGTTACCAATTGATTGTTGGTACAGTGGTGATTGAGACTGTATCTGATAGGGAGAATCGTGTTCGTTTTCTCGCAATAATAATTGGAAGGGGGTTGAAATCTAACCACCCAGAACTGAGTCCCAAATCCGAATTAGACCAAAGAATAAATCGAGTGCATTTTTTTTTAAAAAAAAAACATATATTGAAGTTGACTTCCACATCCAAAGTTGCATGTGTGTGTTTCATTCACGTCTTGTAATGAATTCATAATGGCTGATGCATGTTAATTTGATGATTATAAAGCTTGCACGAGTCCACTAATATGAAACCTCTTTTTTATACTTTTTTTTTTAAAAAAAAAACTTTTAGAAAGACCAAAATGTGCAAATTGCAATTGCATTTTGGAATAGAAAAATGCAATGATATTCCTTACATACTTTGAACCTTTCTTAGAGGAAGTTGCATTTGCAAATTATTGAGATTTATTATTATCTTAATAACATCCCACGATATTGTTTATACTTCAAAAAATTCAAAATACTCCATATATGTTAAGAATATACGTCAATTGATGTTATTAATATTTTTTACACTTTTCGATTTCTTATATAATATATTTTAGACTCGATATATATAGCAATTATTGTCCCTCTAATCCTATCCAATTGAATGAAGAAGCAAATGCAGATCTAGAGTAGAGTTGATATACAACTATATTCGATCATGAAATCATGATACGGAGTATAATTTATTGGAGAATGACTGATTGTCTACATATTACAAAACAATGAAACATTGTCTCAAATATGCAAAACGTTGTCCANACATACTTTGAACCTTTTTTAGAGGAAGGTGCATTTGCAAATTATTGAGATTTATTATTATCTTAATAACATTCCACGATATCTTTTATACTTCATAAAATTCAAAATACCCCATATATGTTAAGAATATATGTCAATTGATGTTATTAATATTTTTACACTTTTTGATTTCTTATGTAATATATTTTAGACTCGATATATATAGCAATTATTGTCCCTCTAGTCCTATCAATTGAATGAAGAAGCAAATGCAGATCTAGAGCAGAGTTGATATACAACTATATTCGATCATAAAAACATGATACGGAGTATAATTTATTGGAGAATGACTGAATTGTCTACATATTACAAAATAATGAAACATTGTCTCAAATATGCAAAACATTGTCCACCGTGCATTGATGTGTTAATGAAATAACATTGATACCATACGATTTTTAAATAGCCGAGTTTCATTTATCATTCATTCCTCTAGTTTATTATAAATTTTCAAATCTAATTGGTAATCACTCATCTATGTTACGGAGTAGTTAAAATGGTTATAATTATACCTCGTATATGTTAACTGTATAATAGGTTAGTTATTAGGCTCTCAAAGTATAATATAATGGTCTTAGGTATTAACAAATTTTAGAATATTCCCCACTACTTTGAGATCTAGAATGAAACATCACAATTACTTCAATTCTTCACCACATTCCTCAATTGCAATGATGAATATTATTCTCTTTTTCTCCATTCTTTTTCTTTTTTTCYTACTTATTGGATCGGAATATAATGGGGCAAAACACATGATTTTGAATTCACAAAAACATGGTACACACTCCATCACCAAACAAAGCATGGCCACATTTTACTTTCGAAATTAAATCAAATTATTATTTCGACCGTAAATAATTAAATTTATATCACGTTTGTATATTAAAAAACTTCCTTCATCATAAATTCGAGTGTATTATAATCTCATTCAAATTCATCAAGTTAGAATGAAAATGTTGAGTTTTACAACAATTTTTGGAACTCTATTCTATATACAACCAGTTGTATGATACAATCACATCCATAATTTCTTTATGATCCTTTCAAAATGACGCTTATACCATACAATTGGTGATGTAGTGTACATAGTGAACTTTCGACTTATTACGTAGGGACAGAGACAAAAATATAGCAAAATAATATAATCGGTACAATTAAAGATCATGTGATGGAGATGAAATCATAAATAAGGGTAAATCCTAATCTATCTCGCGAATAGGTTTAAGAGGGCTATCCAATGACATTTTTGTAATAATCTCAACAAATCTTAGTTGAGATTATTACAAAAATGTCATTGAACAACCCACCCTATTAAACCTATTTGCGAGATAGACCTGACATCCCTCAATAAATAGCCACTTTCCAAATAAAAAATAAAAATGGATACTCTGTGACATTGAATCATTGATACTACATCTTTTTTTTCTAGTGTGTAATAGTTACAGCCCCAAAGTGGAAACGTGAAAATTACAGATTAGCTCATTGCTGTGCAAATAAATTATACAGCAAAAAACATGAACATAACCGTTATTAAACCATCAAGGATGCTACAATAGCACCAAATGCTAGGACACCTGAAACCAGTCTCTCTCCTCCGCCGGTGTTATTCCCCGAAGCCGGTGTCGGAGCCGAGGAATCCATCGATGAACCGGAGGGAGTCTGCGGCGGCGAGATCCTGCAGGAGCACCCATTTGGCAGCGCTAGCAACCACCAAAGGCTAAGCTCCAATCTTGGCGCCCCAATTGTGTGCTGTAAAAGACTCGTGCTCCCCTAGCGTATACCGTTGTTCATGGACCCCTCCTCCACACCGTTGAACTTCGAACTTCGCCCCCTCTCGTAGCCACGATGGCCGAAGATGTGATCATGCCGGACGGACACTCTCCTCGACGGAACTATCTGCACAACGAACGACGCCTTGTAGGAAATTAGAGGGCTCCTGTGTGACTCTTTCCGTGGTAGCCTTCGCGATGCTCGTACGTGATAAGAATCGACGAGCTGACGCGCTGCCACGGTACTAACTGCACAGTGATGCTCTCAATCTATCGGTTTACGACCAGCTCCAGAGAGCGAGGCGGCATCTGGGTACGCACGCTGCCATGCCGGGCTGCTGTACAGTAGCCGCTTCACCCCCCATGCAACGCCAGCCTTCGGGTTATCGAAGGCAAGCTGGCGGTCGAAGGCCATGGACGAGCCGAGAGATCGTTACTTTGACAGGGTGTAAGACCCCAGGGATGTAGAGGACTTTGCCCGACTTAGAAGGGCTTGATAGGGAAGTCTTCATTCGCCCGTTTCCTACGAAGGTTTGTTTTGGAGAGGAATTTTATTGGATTTGCCATTTGAAGGTTGAGAAATGATGGTGTGAATGAGGAGAGAGAGAGAGAACACCGCGCGCAAACACCAAAGGAAGACACAAGAACGACTATTGGATTTTTGAATATGAAAGAAAAAAATGATGTTAACAGAAACTAGTATCAATCTTTTTCAAGAGTGATTTTGGGGAATTGAGAAGATTGGAAATTTCAAAGTGATGGAAAAGGGTTTATCATAGAAAAAAAAAGCTGTAATGTCAACATGCTTCCAGCTAAAGGCTGTCGCTCTCCATTTGTACATCACTCATGAGTACTCGGCTACAAGTGACCAGTCAGAATTCTGAGCCTGTTTCAAAAGAACAATCCTCATCTTCAAAATTAACCACAAATCTTCCTATCAAACAGCGCATAAATAAATTCCCAACGATATTGCTACGGAGACGAGCCTACCCGGAGCCGTCTAGATAAGAACTACAATATATACATTCTGAAATAGATAAATTTGGAACCTATATGTTAGCAACATCAAATGTCATCGATGTAAATTCATTTTTTCATTCTCATATGTCTCACTTAAATGACTCCTTACTAACGCCCTGACAGACAGCTCGTTAGCTTTGCATTAAAAATTAATCACATAAATAATAAAGTATTTAAGACAATAGTACATAAAATTAATGAAACAGGTCGGTGCGTAATTACTTGGGTTTCAGAGGGAGAATTAGAGCAAATCTGGCTTTACATTTATTAAACAAATGCGAATCCGTACACACCTGTCCATTTAAGGCAATCAATCCGCTCATAATTCGGAAATTAAAACCTTTCACTACTTTATCAACATGCCACATCGAAACAACTGGCTCTAATTCATAACCTTGGTTTTAAAACATCATCCTAATTTACAGACAATACATTGCATGCTTTGTTCTGTTCTGCTTATATAAAACAGATTCAATTGTAAGACTGTTCGCAGCTCTCTTCACAAATGACAGGCCATGCAACAAAATTCAATACAAATATAACAAAGAAAACAGAAATACAAATGGAGTTGCCTTGAAAAAAAGCATGTAACTTGAATACACAAAATACAGTCATTCCAAGTGCCTAACCGAGCAAGCTACGACCAATTATAGGACTGATGCACGAGAATGAAACCAACCTTATATTCACGGGTAGTCACGACCATCCATTTGATTAACAGAGGAGAAGATGAATAAGATTTGCAGGCGAACAACTAACGTTCCCAGTAAATTAGTCCTAAACTTGGGTCGTGAAAAACACAGATATAATTCTAATATATGAAGTAAAAGTCGAAAGATTATATAGATGAGGAAAATATGACCCCCGACTCTTAGAAAAAGCATCATATTCCACCATCTTGCACATTGCCACAGAACACTCTGGAGAAAGCTCCAACTTTATCCTTCATCAACCATGATAGATTGAGCCCGCATGATGCCTGCAGAAACTGATAATTCTCTTGAACATGGACAAGGACCTTACTCCAAAAATGTATTTGCTGCTGCTCATACTGGGCCTCATACTAACCATACAGAATCCTCGATGACAAAAAAATAATTAGGATTAGATTAATAATATGGGGCCATGTGTGGCTCACTGGCTCAGTAATACAAAGGTTCTACAGGCAATAAACARAACAACAGCGGCCCCATCTTGCCAAGGATACCTGGTGAACGGAAGTAGTTTTCAAGCTGGGAGAAAAGATTCCAAGAACAACTTTGTAGGCGAAGGGTGGAGAATGTCCACGATCAAATACATGTATTTCCACTGGTTGTCTGCCTTGTCTTTAAACATCTCACAATAGACTTTTCCATCCCCATTAGACCCACGTATATGAAAGTTCACCTGCACCAAGCACATTTCCACAAAAGTTCAGCTTATAACTATGTATCGTTAAGATTCATAAATCCTAGTTACTTGGTCGGATTTTACAAGTTTGCAACCTATGTATAAGATAGGTGATATTGCAAATTAAACATAAAATGCATTCGGTAGCTCTTCACATGAAGCCATGAAGGTCAAGTTTCGTTGATAATCTCCAGATCATCACAAACAAAAATAAAACAACAAAGAATTGTGACATTGACATCTAAACGAGTATAAAATGGTTTGAAAATCTCTAAAATATATAATTGCAATATCAATGACATATCAAACATTTGAAACCACTAACAACATTTAAGGTTGAAACTTCGATACTTCTATCAAACTAATAGAAACTTTGAGCTACTATCTTATCATGAATATCAGGATATGAAATGAATTGTAAGAAATTTCCACCTTCTCTCATTTACTCCCAAGTCCCAATAGATTCTAAAAGAGTTAACAATCTGAAAAAGGATCGGCTTAACAAACATTAACTCTTCCAGATCTGCTCTCTATTTAGACTTACACCCAATGGGGCATTAATTCATTATCGTAACATCAGAAAAGAGGAGTACCAGATGTGGRTAGCATCCAAATTTGAAAGAGGTTTTTCCATTGGAGACAATTGCAAAGCCAATAACTAACAATTTGAAAAAAGTCAGCTTAAAAGACATAAACTAGCTTATTGGGATTTTTGCAGCTCCTGATTGCTAACCAACAGTCCATTACCTCAAACTCCACAACATCATAACAAATCAATAGAGATAAAGCCATAATCCCAACCATGAGTCTGTATTAAGAGAAGCTTGTGCTGAAACTATGGCCAATACATCTCACAAATGCCTGAGAAGCCTCGTTTCTATCTATAAACTTTTAGTAATGTGCAAGGCATAGTGCCCTTCGAATAATCCTCTAATTCGTTTTTTAATGGGAAGAGAGAGGATATAGGTACAATTGAGTATACATGTACAGCAAAGAAAGAAAATGCTGTAGAATAAAYAATAGTGATATTATTGTTCTGTACACAATTACCTCAACGTGCTCGACTCCATCTTCGTCAGTCCATACTCTATGCGGAATCCTTTGGCGAGCAGCACGATTTCTAGACTCTTGGCCATAACCTTTAATAGGCGATCCAATCCTCACTCTGACCTACAACAGATGCTAGCTTATTTCAATATGCCTCTGAAAGTATAAGCATATTTTAGAATAGAAAGCATAATTTATAACAAACATTCATCATTATCAATGCAATCATATACTATAAATAAAATTTTACAACTGAATTATACAATTAATGTATCTAAAGCAATCTTATATAATAAGCACCATGAAGGATCTACTGTTCAAGTAGTGCCTAGGCATTATCGTGATCATGAGACTCATGAATCAAATAGGGATTCCCAAACTAAACCTTTTAAATGCTCAATGACACAACACTTTGACCAAAACATAATGCTTCTACTCCGTACTATATAACATGTAGCCGAACTAATGTTCTCACTCCACGTACTATTATAACATGTTAGCCGACCCCGACTTATGAGACTAGGCTCTCCCATTTGGTTGACAATAAATATTTTCAAGTGTATTACTGATTTTCATGTAAACAATTTGCAATCGGACACAAACAATTGTCCATTGGTTTGTTTGCAGGAAACAAAAATGATGGAATAGAACAAATGATGGGGGATGCAAGGGTCATCTTAGGAGAGGGCACTATCAAGAGATGGAAGAAATAGCTTTCCCTTCAATTTGAAGAAAAATTTGATTGTTCGTTTTTCCATCAATGTAAGAAAAATTTGTACTCCTACGAAAACGGTTTACATCCGTTGAACAAACAATGTAGAAATGGAACATGTTGGAAAAACACTTTCATAGAAAATGTTTACTCTCTAACAAAACGGAGCCTGGGCCATTTCATGAAATTTCATTAGTAAATTTGACATGCCAAAAAATTGGAGTCATCTCTTAGAGAGCTTGCTATCAAGGTAGCATCATCTCTTTGAGCGCTTCCGTATCATTTTATTTCATTACCCAACAGCTATATGCGCACAAACAAATAACATGGCTACAGTGTAAATTTCCTACTGACAAATCAAGAGAGATCCTTTGAAAAAAAGTCTCCCACTTTACGTGAAATTAATGTTTCCAACGCCTCTTACCTGTTCCTATAACTCTTTTTATATTGGGACACATAATACTAATCCCTTACCCATATTAGCTGAAAGGACACCACCTCCGCGGCCCATTCCAAAAGCTCTCTCTCTCTCCCCCTCTTCTGCTCGTCTCTATTATTGGCCAAGCCCAGTGATGTGTTCCACAGGACTACCCAAATAAAGAGAGCCTCAAAAACTGGGCACCCACCGAAATTAGAAGCTCAAACACCACACCTGACTTGTATATTCAATACCTTGAATTTGAAGCATCTAGTTTGCAGATGTCTAACTTTATCACACAATCTAATTATTAATACATATAAACTCGGCTTAGTCATTGTCTTAATACGCACTATTCACTTATGAATTAGTAGTTTTGTTTATATTACATGGACACTATTGAAAATCCATATGCCTTTTTATCTTCCCTATGCTGATTGACTTATTTAATTTAATTAACTATAACTAACTGATATCAGTAGCCAAATTTTTAAATCCAACAATATTCAATTATAGATCTAATCATGAAAGATAAATTAATTTGAAACTTAAAACGGTTAATAAATAAAATGCAAAAGTGATGGGACTATAGTATTTGGCAAGCCAAAGCATCTGTGGGATAGTTCTATAAATGAATTGAGAAGGGCTATTGGAAAAAAGTTCAGTGGAGAGTGATGTACGAGGAGTTAGACAAGAAGTCGTTAGGAGAAAGAACAAAGAATAATTGGGCTGCCCATCTTTTGAAAATGCTCTCAGTACGTTCCAAAACATATAAATAGAATCAATCAATTCAACTCAATTCAATTCACATCAAGAGTCTCTTACATCGCTCTTCTTCCCGGGGCTCGACAACATGAACCACGATCGTGATTTACTTCCGAGACGGTCATTCACAATGAAGTTTCCTGCTCCCTCCACACGACCGAGAGCTCAATCCGCATTTAACCAATACATACTAAATAGATGTGCTTTCACAATAAAAAAAAAAAAGAACCACAATATACAATAGAGATTACATGTATACAGAAAATCCTTGTTGTGAAAAAGTATTGCCTCTAACACTGATATCCATTTTGAATCTTTTGCAATCGCCTTGCTAATATTCTTACCGCGATAATATAAAGCTAGCTTACTCATCTCACATGATCACGGACATCACATCCAAAAACATGAAACAGAACTCTTATGATATTGAGCCAATGCAAGATGTATATACTCTTTTGGTGTCAAAAACCTCAGCTCCTTTGAAAACACCATCATGCTGCCAGCAGCAAGCTATTCCAAGGCCTGCAAGATCTTATGACGCCATAGGCAGCTGCACCTCTGTAAATGTGAAACAGGTTTTTCGCGGACCTATGATATGTAGGGGATCAAAGATCCTCAACGTGGATATATCTTTTTTATCCCTGTTGCTCCAGCAGAACAGTATGGAAAAGAACAAAAAAAATCCCAAGAGTTTTACTCTAGGCCGCCAAAAAGCTTTTCAAAAAAAGAGATACACAAGGATAAATCCATTGAACGCAATCATGAATACTCACACCTCGACTTGTCACATAAGCGTCATCAAGACCATTAGCATTTCTCATGGATACACCCACTTACACAGCACCTGATAATATCAAAAGCAACAGCTACAAGTCTACAACATAGAATAGTGCATAAGAAAAAAAACTCTTTACAACATAACTACATGAGGCTACCACAAACGTCAACACTCATATCCTAAGGACGTCAAGCCCCAGCACATCTCCAAACAGACTATTATGCTCTACACACCATTTCTGCATGCAAAAAATTATCATGAATAATCTCCCTAGCACTACACCACAATGATTAGCGACACTAGACTACATCTTTTCCGTATCTTTATCTTATTAATAAATTACTTCTTACTTGTTAATGTTATTATTCTATTTTTTTGTACAAATCGCCAATATACGAACGCATCGAATGTAAACATCTGTGTAATAACCTTAACAATAAAGCTCTTGACAACTACTCTTAGGGCGACATCGACCACATTTTCGTCAGAATTCAACTAAGCTTTGTGGGTATCCATCTCGAAAACCCGCACGAGGACCGTACTCGTCACTAGGGTGACTAGGGGTAAAAGGGCCTGTTTGGCATCTGCTAAGTGCAATCGTGATTCCTACGACAGTGAAGGTTAAAGGTTGATGCTTTCAGGATTAGTTTATTAGTTTGCTCAGAGGCACTCCAAAGACTAATCGTCGGGGGAATTGATAAGGTATAATATATGATATTCATCTCCTAAATAATTAGCCTTCTAATTAGTCTTATCTAAGTTATTTATAAATTAGTTACTTTTATAAATTTTATATCTTATTAGGTCATCTAGTATTATCCTACATCATTAGCATTTCTTAATTCAATAAATTAGTTCACTAAAACGCTGGTGTTTTCAGGAAACAATTGTGAAGCCTAATGCGCACAATAAGAGAAAGACATAACGAAGAAAATAAAACGAAAAAAAAAGGATAAAGAGATAAAGAACAGCAAAAACTCACGTGACGTTCGCGAGCAACCAACAATGAACAACAAACAAGAGGCATCATTAAAAGCAAACTTCATCAACAAGGATAGACAGGAACACAAGCCGAACACGTCCACTAACAAAGCGCATATGAACGGATCAGCAAAGACAACACTCCAATCAACAACAAATCTGCCAAGCGCACAACAAGAATCTGCAAGAGCGCATATATCCTAAATCACGTAACGATGGAAACAAGAAACAGCAATATCTTCAACATATCGAAAATATATGGTCGGAAGAAATAAACAAAAATTAATTTACTCCTATACATACTTTCTACCTCTAGCATAACTATCCCTTCATTTCGTACATTCCAGTGGGTCTTCACTATAAATACCTAGTTTATTCAGCAACATAAAAAGGATGTTCAAGTATTAGTCAGATTTTTATAGGGTTTAAGACCTCAGATGACGTTGTTGACAAAGCGACAAGCATTTCTTAGTGGCAATTGGAATAAGAGATCGTAGTATCAAACGACGACGTATGACGAGTCACAGTGATATATTCCTCCAACCATTCTGGGATATTACTTTCGAATTTCCCTATCATTGTACTCCAACTACTCATGATCTGAACCTATTTAGACTATGAACTGTTTAATTATTATAGTTCGTGCTTATTTATTGGACGTAAAAGTTTGTACCGTATTCAACTTTCTACATTCTTATTTTGTCATCATAATTCGTTCGCAGTATAATCTGCTATCTGATTATACATTTAAAGAATAAATTCAATTGCTAGTTATTGTGATTGCCTAGTTTAAATTGCATAATTACAAGCTAGCGACTAACTATAATTAGGGCATCCTGCGAATGGTTGAACTTAATTATAGGGTTTTAAATTGATCTAAATTTTATTAATACTATGTGTTAATTTTTAGGGTCTAATGACTGTTCTCTAGTGTATAAGCTTCTAATGAGTCATTGTGGGTTGCGATCATATTTACTAGATGCGAGTCTAGTTAGAATTAGTGCTCGCCTAGTCAATACAATTTAACGAAATAAGGAAGAAGAGAGGTGGAATATGCCTATCACAGGACCGCTACAATTAATCTACTTATTCAACCTTCATACATTCAATTATTCCTATACTCAACACTTATATTACAATACTCTACAGTTTCAATGAAGTGAAATTATCCGACTTGCTTGACATCATCATGTAAAGGAAGTAGTTTAGATTAGTTTACTTATTAAATAATCACAATTTCAACCCCGCAATATTCGTAAATATGTTAAATAATGTATTTGTATATTTTTACTATAACATTAGATTGCATTTTGATATTAGGAAGTTAACCAATCTCCTTGTGGATCGACCCTTCTCTGCCCTTTTATTACTCTTGTTAAATATTTTGCAAGGACTAGATAGGTTTTATACAAATAATTAATTTAATACGGTAAAACGATCACGTACCAAGCAACTTCAAGACATTTTCACAAATACTTCTTGTGTCCCCGCATCAGATCCTACTCCACAAGATTGGGACTACATCTGTCCTCAGCCCCTTCACTCTCAAACCTTGAGGGAGTGTTGGAAAGGTTAATATAGTAATCTTAATCTCATTAATGAATGGTAAAATAAATTAAATTCTGAGCATTGTGTAGTAGTAAAACATTGATGAGTCAATTGTTACTAGCTTATTTTGTTGTATCTGATATGCAATGTTATAATGCAATTGAGTACTGGCCTTTGTAGCCAGCTGAACAAATACCATCCTACTGGATCCAACTCTTGTCCGCCCCCATATATACTAATGCGAGTACAGGTTTGACCCCTTTATCGAAAAAACAATAATCTAGATATGAATTGAATAATGAAATGAAATGACTGTAGAATGAGCAGAAAACAATATTGCTGTCTTCTGACTGCTTTTGTTCATCGGCCCAGTCTGCAAAATTCTACTCGTTTCTCAATCTACATTCAAAATTTATCCACACCAATCCACTACTTCACGACAATCAAACAATCCAAATTAATCCTACATAAACATGACGATTGCTAACGAACTTATTTCCCTTTTGGAAAGATAGTATATTGATGTCCCAAACTCAAATTTAACTACTCCCCATTTGAATTCCCCTCTTGTTTTATCTGTTTTTGTGAACGCGGAGGATATCAAAAACGAATCTTCATTAAATAAGTGCTTAATCTAATAAATTCTTACCTGAAAAAAATGGAGTTGTTATTGAATTTTTTATTAATATAATTGACGGAAAACTAATAACATGATCAGTTGGAAAGATGAAGTCTTAAGAATAATTTAGATAGTAGATAAACTTTTATTAATATAATGAGAAATAATTAAATGTTATTTACCATGTAAAAGGTGGGCAAAATTGGAGTTAAAAATAAAATATACTCTAAAATCATAGCATAAACATTTAGAAAAATTTCCCATTTCGGGAAACATGACAAACAAAAGAAACGAAGAGTATAGTTTTCTATTAAGAAAAAATTAAAGGGAGTTTTCCTCAGCTACCCTCTGAGGTTTTGCTTATCCTCAGTAACCCCGAGTTTGTTAGAAATGCCTCAGTACCCCCTGAGGTCAGAACAAAATAGCCAAAATGCTCTCACTCTAACGGTAAAAACTAACACCGTTAGTCTTTTTCCCCTAATTTCTGACACCCAACTGACACCCCCTCAATCTCTTCTCTCTCCTTCCAACCCCATCATCACTTCTCTCTCCTCCCTCTTCCTCCCACCTGCCCACTTGGCCAAAACCCATGAACAACCCCAATTTACATCTGTCTCTCTGTCTTCGTCGCGATTGATGCATTACACAGACACAGATGTTGACAAAATTGTGAGTATTGTCAGTGTCAATTCGGCCAAGCTGTGACCTGATGACGAAGTCAAATTGTCATGTGTAATTTCTGCCAAAAAAAAGAAAATCATTCATGAAATAATAATAAGCTGAAAAATCATCATCACCCTCGTGCTTACAATCACAGCCGTCCATTCATCATCCTGTAACTCAAACATCGGACGGCGAATTTGATTGAATAGCAGCCATTCAATTAATTAAATTCCTCACAATTTGACCAACACGCTAAATAGTTTACGCTGTCAACATTTGACCAACGAACCAATTTTTTTCATTAATCAGTCAATAAGAATGACGACAACATCAAGTCGATTTCTTATATGAATTTGAGCCATTCTTTCTCTCTACTCTAAAACTGCCATCACTGAATAACCGGTGCATTATATTTTTCCATAGTGTTCTCAATTTGTTTAATGATATTTTGTTTGTGATTTGAATGAACTTCAGATTCAAACTCACAATAACTAATAAACAGATAATAATTTAAGAATAGAGAAGACCTGAGAAGAATGAAATGGGGCTGTTCGTGGGTTTTGGCCAATGGAGGTTGGTAGGAAGTAAACAGAGAAAAGGATGATGCGGGAGGTTGGAGGAGAGTAGAAGAGATTAGGGTTAGTTGGGTCGAATTAGGGAAAAAATAACGTGTTTTTTTCGTGTAGATAAGGCATTTGAGCTATTTTTGTCTAACCTTAGGGACCTGAGGCATTCCTTAAAAACTCGAGTGTACCTTGAGGAATTAAGCAAAAAAACCTCAGGGTCACCTGAGGAAAAAATCCATAAATTAAAAATCCACATGATTTGGTTACTGCACCCACACATTTAGAAACAGTAAAAGAAAAATTCTACGAATATAAAGACCATGAGTAGAGTAACTCAAAGGTTGGCAACTCTTTCAAAGTAAAATTTGATGGCTTAAAAAATATCTGAAACAATTTTCAATGTAACATTATCACTCTATTTAATTTACTGTACTTATATATTATAGTATACATACGTATCTATAGGGTTAGCAACACTTAAGTTACTGTTCTACTGCAAAAAACTACACGGTGTGTGAGATCTTAACTGACGGTTAACAAACGCTAGACTAGGCAGCGGTAGCTCCAAATATTACAGGAGGTTGTGGGAATCTTCGGCACCACACCTCTTGACGATGATGTGTTTGAATGGTTGAATGAGTTGTGCAGTAATTCCCCCTTAAACTCACATTTTTGACTTAGGCAATTAGAAATAAGGTTAGTGGACGCTACCTGATGCAAACTTACGAGAAATCCCGCGGCACGTGTTGTCCAACTACATTGAGAATCTAGAAGTGGTTATTATGGACATTACTGCTAACTTTGAATTATTCTCCACTTTGTTAGGCATCTGGGGAGTTTGTTGAGCTCGTTTCCTCCTTGGACTTAGATTCCATGATCTTAGAACCGTTCTTTAACTTTAACTAACATAGTAATTAGAATACTGAAGTACTCGTCACTCGTTACGATAACACTGGAGGCTAGCTCCTCCGCCTTGGAAGTGAGCTTTATTTCTCTACTTGTCACAAGTCGCAGTAGATTAGCTAGTTAGCGCGTACCATAACGCGTTGCTTTTCAAAGCTGTATCACCTCGTAGGAAAATCAAGGCATAACAGTTACCCAAAATTTTCCACATATAAAAGAAGAAATGTTTTTTTGATGCTCATATGTTTTAACACATTTACTAATGTAAATCAATGGTTAAAATTATAAAAGTTTGATGTCAAAAAAGGTAAACATTGGAAATTCGATGGGATACAATTAGTAATTATATAATAATAAACTAGTTTTTTACCTGTAAAGCACATGCCACATTCTTAGCAAAATGTGAACGAAAAAATGTGGGAAAACTAAAGAGGAAAACAAACGATTTAAAGAGATGATTGATATTGTTTCGATTTTAAACTTTCTTTGAAAATAGTAAGTGATATATATATAGATATATATAGATTGAGTTAAAGTTAGTGTTATAGAAACTATAAAGATGAAATTGATAAAAAAAAAAAAAAGAATATGAAGGGAAAACTTATCGATGATAATAAAAAAGGCAATTTATAGTTTATGAGTTAGTTGGAGATCTCAAGAGATTATAAAAGATAATAAAAAAATAATGCTTATAAAATCAAAAGTTGAAATTAGAAGGAATCATTGAATAACATGTGTCATTAAAGAAGATAAGTTATGAGATATCATTGTAAAGAGAAAAGAGTGATTTGAGAGAAGATTGATTTGTCGAGTGTCAAATATATAATCAGGGAAAAAGTTTTAATATATTAGGTATAGATTTTAATAGAGTAACTCAAATATGCAATCGGATAATAAAGTTTGATCAAAATGCGATTAATGTACATGAAGACTATCACAGTCTTAGCAATGAAACAGTGCAATAAGGAAGACAACTCTACAATGTTGATGCAAAAGCAATATGCTCAATTGCGGCTAATTCATTCAATCTGACTAAACTAGGGTAGAACATTGTATATATACATGAGCAGTTAGGGTAGGTAGGAGGGAACGGATCCCTAAGCTGATCACAGCCCAAAAGCCAAAGCAGAAAGCTGCTACTAGAGACAAAAAATAGAAAAAAGACAAACTACTACCTAAYCACTATTCTAGCTGACTTAGCAAAGGGCTAATATTTACACCTCTGTACAAAATATACATTATGTATTCCCATCACTCCCCCTCAAGCTTGGGGTGGGAGATCTACCACCAAGCTTGGACAAGAGATGTTGCTGCTGTGACAAGTTCATAGGCTTGGTAAGGATGTCAGCTAGCTGGTGTTGGGAGGCTACATATTGAGTAGTGATGTGACCAT
>SNQN01004694.1:14266-31009 GCA_008642245.1 Bassia scoparia | reverse complement strand
TGATGATTTCTGGTTTGGACCTTGTAAGGACCCCAGATGTTAACATGAATCAATTCAAATTTGGATTTTGCACAAGATTTACTTAAGGAGTAAGGCAACTTTGTGAACTTTGCCATAAGACAAATCAAACACACATCATTGTCATTGCAGCTAGCAGATTTAACACAACCAGTTTTCTGAAGATTAGTAGCAGAAATATGCCCTAGTCTATTATGCCAAACTGAACACATGTTCATTCTACTTTTATTACAATTCATAGATGCAGTTGTCAACTTCTGCTCTCCTGCCTTCTCACAAAGTGTATCCTCCAGATAAAAAAGTCCATTGCATGCCTTTCCTGAAGCTTTAATGCTTTGTGTTGTAGAATACTGTATTAAACAAATTTTGCCATTAAATTTGGCCTCACAGCCATTGTCTTTGATCAGTTTACTCACAGACAGCAGATTGTGCCTAAATTCTGGCACATACAAGACATTTTTTAATTTCAGGCCATTGTCAATAGTCACAGTTCCCACATGTGTTACTTTGGTGCTTTCACCATTAGGCAAATTGATTTTCAAGGTCTCATTGGGGATTTTAGCTTGTTGCAACATATTCAGGGAGGCTACCATGTGGTCTGTAGCTCCTGAGTCCACAATCCACCTTTGTGCATCACATGTGACATTATTGCAAGAGATCATACCTGYAAATCCTGAATCTGCTTCTTCATCWGAGTCATATGCATCCTTGCCAGTCTTRGAGCTAGATGGAATGAGCTTCAGCAGYTGCTCAATTTGCTGGGGAGTCAGAGTTGATGCATCATCTTGAGTCTGCACATTGGCTGCCATCTTGCTTCCTTGACCACCTTTGAGCCTTGAACCTCCAACATTGTCTTTGTCCCTGCCTTTGGTCTGTTTCTTGGACTTTGGATGCCATTTGGGATATCCAATCACTTTCCAGCATTTCTCTGCACCATGACTCTTTCCACCACACACACTGCATCCACCAGTTTTCTCCTGATCTTGAGCCTTGCTGTACATAGCAGATGACTCCCCCTCACTCTGMACAGATTCAGATAAGCTTCTCTGAGCTTCCTCCTACTGGATTGYAGCACAAGCTTCCTCTACAGTTGTCATCTCCTCCTTCTCTTTGTGCATGGCATCAATAAATGCACTCACTTCAGGGGTCATTTGAGTGATTGCTGGATAGACATTCAAGCCATCAATTTCTTCCCACAAGGCTTTAATATTTGTGTAGTAATCCGTGATGATGGTATCCCTTTTTGCTTGATATCATACAGCTGCTTGTTCAATCTGAACTTCCTTACCCCATTTGTCTGCATAAATCTCACTTCAAGCTGCTTGCAAATAGCCGTTGCAGAAGTCGATGAACATAACAGACCTCTTAATGGGTTCAGTCATAGAGCTTGTAAGCCATGAGATCACCATATTGTTACATGTATCCCACTGCTCAGCCTTAGTCTCATTTGAAGATCCTTCTTCACCAACCCAGTACAAATCCTAACTTCCTCTTGGATGCCAAGCACAGCTCCATTCTCTCCTCCATTCTCTGTAATTGCCAGCTCCATTGAGCTTTCCAATGCTTACAGAGTTGTGATTATCAGAGGGATGCAAGTAGAGTGGGCTTTGCATATCAGACAATGTGATTTTGCTAGCCATAATCACAGTCTAACAACAATAGGAGTTTGCAGAAGGGTTAAAGAAGAAAGGAAAGTAAAAAATGAAATGGGAACTAGCAGATAGCAAAGAGAGCTGAATACAACAAAAGTTTGCTTCAATTGCACTGGAATTTCGAGCAACCTGGCTCTGATTACCATGAAGACTATCACAGTCTTAGCAATGAAACAGTGCATAAGGAAGACAACTCTGCAATGTTGATGCAAAAGCAATATGTCAATTGCGGCTAATTCATTCAATCTGACTAAACTAGACAACATTGTATAATATAATGAGCAGTAGGGTAGGTAGGAGGGAACGGATCCCTAAGCTGATCACAGCCCAAAAGCCAAAGCAGAAAGCTGCTACTAGAGACAAAAAATAGAAAAAAGGCAAAATACTACCTAACCACTATTCTAGCTGACTTAGCAAAGGGCTAATATTTACACCTCTGTACAAAATATACATTATGTATTCCCATCAGTACAAGATTAATATCATAATCGTGTAGTGATAACAATGATTCATAAACAAAGATAGATGTCAAAATATGTGTTGGCTACACTATTTATTTTAATATGTGTAAAAAATTTAGTAATGTTGAAACATTGAACTGAAGGAGGTTTCAGTAATGTTGCGCACATAAGCCAAAAGAAGGCTTCAATAAAGATAAAAGTCAAACTAAGACCAAAAACGAGGCTTCAATAATAAAAGTTACACAAAGCAAACACCCATAAAATATAGGAGTTTTCTTGAAAGAAAAATGCCCGAGTCTAGTCAAAAATTAATAACAAAATGCCCACTTTATTATTGTTTTCTTACTTAAAAATTGAATTAAAAAATTCAAGACCATAAAAGTCTATAAGTCTATTTTTTATTAATTTTTAAATGAAAAAAAGTTAAATTGACATATGAAGATCTTGCATTTTACAAGGGAGTGTTTTCTAGAATGCACTTAAAATCTAAGGTTTGTTTGGTATCATTGTGGTTTTTTTCCGGTTTTTTTTTTTTTTTTTTTTTGTGTTACAAAGTTTTATGAAAGAGTTCCTATAATGATTCATAAATTTTTTTTTGCATGTACGGATCAATTTTAAATTAATTTTTAATTTATTTTTAAAATTGTAATATTTAATTCAAATGAAGATCTTTGTCTTATAAGAGTATAAGAGCAATACAACCTTGTTGTAAAGTTTGATAGGAGTAATGAAAAAACTAAAGAGAAGACTAATGTTTCATTTGGATATACTATAGAAAACCTGTTTAAAAAATTGAAATAAATTTAAATGATTTAAGGAATTGAAGGAGAATAGCATTGTGTTTGAAGATATAATAAATCTAGGATTTTTTGTGCTTTACCACCTTTTAGTTACAACTTTTTTAAAACTCCACCTTTTAGTTTTTTTTTTTTTGAACTCCCAACTTTAAGTTGTTAAATGTTCTAAAACTCCCACTAGATACAGGTTTCGTGCAAGTGTCGTTAAAATGAGGTTATTTTTGTAATTTCCCTTTACTTCTTTGCCTCACCTAAACTCTCTCGACCCAACTCTCTGACTTCACTCCCTCTTCTTCTTCAATGCATTCCCTCTTAAATTCCTCCATTCTTTTCAATGCACACTCTTACTCTTCTTTGATTTCATTATTATCCTCCTCCATGTTTCACTCCTTCACCTCAATTTATTTTTAAAAAAAAGAAAAAAAGAAAATGGGGAAAACTAAGAAGAAGAGTACAGTACAAAAGCCATAATCGAAATTTGGCAAGCATCAAATTCTTAGCCATACTCCCAACAGTATGTAATTTTGAATTGTTAGTTTATAGGGAAAGAAGGGACTAATGACGAGTAAATGTAATTGGGAATGGATGATGTGATGACTACTCGGCATGGATGATGCATTGGATGATTTACTCGGTATTTGCTTTGATCTCGAATTACTATAGCTTTTTATGTGAAAGTTGGATCTTTAGTTAGGAATGGTGCTAGATATGGAATTAATTAATGGGATGAGGATTGAGAAATGGGACAAATTGTTGTTTTTTTGTGTTTTCCAATAGCAAGAAAACCCTAAATTAATCATACAACAACAAATATAATTAAACATAATCTAAGGTTGCAAAACAAAATTGCGATTGAAACATGAATTAACTTGAATTTCCCCCTAAATTTTAGCCATAAATAGTCAAAGATAACAATGGAGTTTGGAAGAAGAAGGATGAAGGAAAGCTATCAAATCGAAGGAGAAGAAGGAAGGAGTGGGCCATCTTAACAGTTATATGGTGAAGTTTTAGAACATTTAGCAACTTAAAGGTGGAGGAGTGTTTTTTAAAAAAAAAACTAAAAGGTGGGAGTTTTTATAAAGTTATAACTAAAAGGTAATAAAGCACAAAAAAATCCTAAAAATCATAAGATATGAAAGGGGAAAACAATACAAAAAAGGAAAAATTAAATAAAGTGTTGTACAAGTATCTTTAAAATTAAAATATAAAATAAAAGAGCTCACGTGTCACTATAGATTCTTATAATTTTTCATGTGAAAAATGTAAATATCAAGGAGAATATGTCGAAAAAACAGAAAAAATTAAATGAATTGTTTTATCTAGTAAAAAAATAATTAAAAAATTAAAACAAAAGGGAAAAAAGACTAGAAAAATCAATACTTTTCCRTTTCTTTTTAGTGGACACTTTAGTTTTGGCACGCTTTTTAAGGTAGCTAGACATTTAAGGTTGTAAATGAGAAAATTAGGTAAAATAATTTTAAGACTAGTAAGATATAATCACATTCTTGCTTATGTTAAAAAATTATTTTAACTAATTTTCTTGTGTAAACCCTTGATTGTATTCCTTAAAAAATGTGTCAAAATAAAAGTATCCACTAAAAAGAAACGGATGAAATATACATTTTAAGACAAAAAGAAAGGAAAAATGTAAAAATGAAGTAGATAGTTGATTATACGGAGTATATGAGATTGAGAAATAACACTTCTTTGTTTATTATCTACTTCCTCCATTTTTTAGTTGTTACAATATGACAAAAAATCTGAGAGATTTATACTTAAAGTGCAACAATAACGGAGGTATTAATAAAGTCAACCGGAAATAACTAAAAGTGAAAATATTAATTAAATATTAATATTAATATTAATTACACTGATTGACGTGTGGATATGGCAAAAGCTAACAAGCACCCCTAGGGCGTTAGATAAGATAACTAAAATTGGAAATATTAAATGAATATAAACATTAATTACACCGATTGACGTGTGAATTTGGCATGCATTCCAAGTTTAATGCTATTTTWGGAAATGTATTTATACCTTATCTAACGCCCCGGGCGTCCATTAGCAATATCGTTTTGATATACATTCTTAAATTTATACCATTTTAGAAAATATATCAAGTTCTTATCGATCTAACACCCGGGAATGGTTGTTAATAATATCTTTTTTAAATTAAGTTCATGAAAGGTATTTAAGWCTCCACCTTCTCTTATATAATAGAGATGAGTAGTTGAGTGCTCCCTAAAATTAAACCTCCTTTACCAATGGAATTCTACACCTTTTTCTTTCTTGTGCTCTTCATCATCTTTATCTTCTACTTCTTTACAAACTTGTTTAGCAAATCAAAACTACTACCTCCGGGACCCAAACCATGGCCTATCATAGGCAACATCCATAAGCTCGGCATCAACCCTCATCAGGCTGTCGGCGAGCTCTCAAATATATACGGCCCCATAATGTCCCTAAAGCTAGGTAGCATCACTACAATAGTAGTATCATCCCCCGAAATAGCCAAGGAAATGTTCCTTGACCATGACCTTACCTTTTCTAGCAGGTCGGTCCCACATGCTGCTGAACTCGTAAACCATGATAAATTTTCCATGGTTTGGCTCCCCGTAGGTCCCAAGTGGCGCGAGCTTAAGCGAATCGCAACCATTCAGCTGCTCAGCACTCACCGGCTTGACGCTAGTCAAAATTTACGACACAAGAAGGTGACCGAATTAGCGGATACGATCGACAAGGTTGTGACACGCGGTTGCCTGTTGATATTGTAAGCCCTGCACTACTTCATTGATTGTTGTATAACACGTTTTTCTGATGGATTTGGGTAGCTCTCTTCGAATTCACACGAGTTTAAAGAGAGTTGTATGGAACTTGCTCGAAATGAGCGGGAAAGCCGAATTTGTCGGACTTCTTTCCATTGCTTAAGCACTTTGACTTACAAGGATATTGAAAAAGGTATTTATCATGTAAACAAACTTATGGGAATTTTTTGAGCAAATCATCGATCAAAGATTGAAGATAGCAAAGAAGTTATCAAAGACGATGTTTTGGGTACACTACTCCAAGATCGTTGAGAAGGAAGAGTTGACTCTTGACCATGTCAAACATCTTCTCTGTGTAGTCATCATCATACAACTACCTTGACTTTTTGCGTGATTTAATTTATTAAGTATGGACTATATGAATTATAGTGGTGGAGGGTAGTCATATTGGAACCCCACTCAATTAATAATCAATATTACTTTTATTATAGTGGGTACTTTACGGAAACTGAATTACGCCACTCCTAACAAAATCACACTCTATTTTAGCGACTGCTAAGCGGTCACTAATGGTAAAGAAGGATACGCAATACACTTAGTGCTATGTGACCTCCACATAGTCAAAGGGTATACTCATCTCCTAATTGGTTAATATATAATGAGTCCCTCATCACACTACTTTCAAGTTGAAACTTTTTAAATATAAAAAAACAACATTTTCTTTTTTGATTGGGTGAAAACTTTGTGTATGTTGAGGACTACATACACGTACTCAGTGTATCTTCTACATACACCTAATTGTGATTGGCGGCTACGGTCACAACAAGGGAGTTCGGATTTTCTATTTTAGAGTGCGTAAATAAGTTTCCGTAATCTACCCAGCGGAGTAGTTGAGTCATGTAGATATTATGATCTCAATCATTAATAAATAACTTACTTAGTATACTAATAAAAGCGGAACCAGAAGTGCCACATGTTATGGCTGCGTTCTGGTTAAATTTTTTCCTCCAAAACTTTTTTTGTAAAATTATTTAATATTATATAAGAACATATTAATTAAATCTATTAGCTAATAAATAACAAATATCATATCTTTACCAATTCTAGATGATTCTTCTTATCAATATATAATTTTATTTATTATATAAACTATGTATATATCAATCAATATAATATAACACATTAAATGAAATATATATTATTTTAAGCAAAATTTAGACAGAGGACAAATCTTTTATAAATATCATAATATTATTACTCATAATATCTTTACTATACAATACAATATTATTGTAATAAATTTAATTTAAATTTTTTATTTCATTTTTTTGTAAAAATACTTATCTGACATATTAATTAATCTAATGACAATAAATAAAAAATAAATATCTTTACTTAATTTTAAGAAGATTCTTCTGATCAATATTAATTTATTTGTACTTATAAAATTGCAATATTTTAAGCAAAAATTTAGACAAAGACATATCTTTTATATATATTATATATTATTACTCCGTACTAATGTAATCTACAATACAATTACTCCGTACTAAAGTTCCCCTACACATATTAATTGACCTTTTTTTTCTTTTTTCCGTAAAATGATGAGAAAACTAGGAATAAAGTATTATAATGTGTGAGTGGGGTTAAATAAGTAGGAGAGAGTGTGTTGAAAAAGGGAAAAAAGTATGGAATAGTGGGGTAAGTAAGGAAGATATGGTTTAAAAAGTGAGAAGAAATGTTTCAAAATGGAATAAAGCACAATACACAAAACAATTAAAAATCGTTCAAATGAGAAAATTGCACATAACATTGAAAATCGGAAGGAGTAATATGATATATTATTTTAATCTAATAGCTAATTAATAATAAAAATATTATATTGTTTAATTCATAAAGATTTTCTTAGCAAATTATAATGATATCAATTATTTTTGAAATTGCAATATCACATCAACTATAATTATACATAGTACACATTAAACTCAAAAATCTGTTATATTTTATGAAATTTAGACAACAGTGGTCTTTTATTAATTCTAATATTATGATTTCCTGTACTCTTCATATACAATACAATATTTCATATAAATTTTATAAAAACACAATTCGTAAAATTAATCATTTCTATACAATAAGGTTTGAAATCTAAAAAACCATGTATTATGCACATTCATATTATATCTAGGGGTTGATAAGAATAGTGAGAGAGGGTTGTGGGTGGACGGTCGGCTCTCAACCCCCACCTTTAATTGATCGCTACAGGCAGATAAGGTTCAAAATCACCATTACCCCCTCGTGCGCGCGCTTTGAAGATGGTAGAGCGTCACTCTAGCTGTTGTCTTTCGCGCCAAAATATATATTGAATAGAAAGTTAGAGATCTCAGACCGAATGAATGTACGAAATTTCCTAATAAACTGAATTTGTCGAATGGCCGAGTACAAAAGTTCCGGTACCACATTCTTCTTTGTCAATTTATATCAAATATTTAGAGATCTATCTTGTGCATTAAATCTAGTAAATATCATAAATGTATTGCACGGTCCTGCACTCTATCGATATTATATACTATTGATATTATATATATATATATATATATATATATATATATATATATATATATATTATTCAGATACAATAAAAAATTTCTTAACAAATATTAAATTACAAATTTATTTCACTCTTTTTAGAGTTTTAATGAATAAATTTAGTAAATATCGTGCATCGCACGGGCCCTAAACTAGTATATATATTAAAACAAATTATTCTTCTATCATTCACTACCCTTTAAACTGTACAAGGGTTAAACTAACATTTCATGCAATTTTTCCTTCCAAAACTATTGATTATGTCAGTTTTTTAGCGTTGCATGTAATAGGGACGCAGTTAGGATATGATTAGAATTTCGGAGACCTTGTGTCATTTTTTGAGCATGCGACCCACATGTTGTAAGCTCTAGTTATTCTAACTAGTACATATAAATACTTAGATATAATTTTTGGCCCTTTTTCCTTGGAGCTCCATGTCGTAGCACTACTTGCACATGCTAAGTTACACGGTACGATTAACCCAAAAGARATATCAAGTTAACATAACCTAACCTGAACCTGATGACAACCGACTACGAATAACTCGAAAGTGGCAGCAAGTTAACATAACTCGAGTTGGTCTGTTTGACTCATCTGGCTACACTTGATGAGCATTTGAATACATTTATTAATTATGAGAAATTCTAAACATAGCCTAAGGGCTATAGATAAGAAGCTAAAAGTGAAAAGAAAAAGTTCAAATAAGCATTAAATATCTCAAACAATGTGTAATTTTGTCATAATTTTCYAAATTATTTCCGCTTTAAGAAGTTTATTTAATGTTTATCCATAACCCTTAGGGCTATGTTTAGCATCTCCCATTAATTATTGACAAAACCACAAATTATTTAAGGTAATTAATGCCTTTTAATTTATAAAAATTTCCTTTATTTCTTTAATAGAAGAACAATACAAGTAATAACATTAAAAAATAGCCTATAATACATCTACAATAATAATTTTATTTAGTTAATGACAACTTTAGATAAAAAAATACCATTAAATTTAGAGTTTTTTGTCGAAATTTGGCTATTTCCGACCCAATCTTTTAGTTAATGTATGTTTTTATAATGTTAAGTTCAATAATTGTTGGTTCTCCTTCGATGGGATTCATAGTTAGTGCCCTTTTGTGGTATTTAGGGTTTGTACCCCTCTAGTGGGTTTTGTTGTGATTCARTTTGTCAATTTAGTCAAATACAAATTAATTCTTTGGAGAAATTTTATGTGAGATCGAAAGATCGAAAAGGTGGATAATGCTTCAAACACAATTTGATAAATTAAATGAATTTATCTTCAACGTTGCATACAACAAATCCATAGACCCTCTCATATTAAWAGTTGTAGAACACAACAGTGTTGAAGAGGGCACAAAGAAAGTTCAATTTGCAACGATTGTAGCGCAGAACAAAAGTTTTCTTTGAGTAATTTTTTATGGTTTTATTTGTTTTAATTTTCTTTGTAAATGTCGTATGACTTTTTATCAATAAATCAATTTTACTTCAAAAAATAAAATACCATAACTTTTACATAAATATAAATTATTTCAAATTTGGCATATCTCTATTCCATCACTTCATGATTGGCGCAAACAATTTTTTCGATGTATATCTTTGCATCTTTCCAATCAAGATCGACTAGTTTTTCCTATAGGTATATGCGTATAGTTATATGAAACCATTTTTTCCCATTTTAATCAACCTACTTTTTTCATATGCTTTAATTTACACTATGTTTCTGTAAATTGAATCGGACCTGAATTGAACAAACTGAACTTATAAGTTTAATATAATAATGAACTGAATTAAATTGAATTGAATAAAATTGAATGGAATCTAACTAAGTACCATAAAATTAATTTGAAACAAACAGTACCAGAATCACTACTATTTTTCAAAAGCAATTAACACCTTTTAATAATCGGTTTTTACAGAGTCCAATATTTACACCATTCTTTTTAATGGAAACTTTTGATTTGACACACAGTATTAAGGAAGAAATTTAAGTAAATAAGCAATCAAATTAGATAATATATTTTCCATTTTTATCCTATTTGGACATAAGTCAATTATGGACAATGTTACCCTTTCCTAAACTGTGCACAAAGAGTTTAGATATTGTGTTTACTCCTCGCTCGCTTTTTTTTAAGAAAAGTATATTTAATAATTAGACAAAAGAGAAATGTCATGAATTACATACTCCCCCGTTCTAAATGTCTATACAGTAAGAACTTTGAACACTATGGAGATAATTTTTAAATATTATGATAGATAGTTAAAATATATCATGTGTTGTCTTGTTTGATTCGTTTCGACGAGTAAACAAAAATATTTAATTTGTACTACTTGTTTCTTTAGTTGTTCCACTTTCTATTTTGAGATTTTCAAATAGTTGTTCCAATCCAATCTAAAATAATTTTTTTTTTACTTTTTAAACTACTTATTTACTCTAAATTAATGAATTACTCTTTTCTAAAGTCAATTTTATTTATTCAATTTATTCACTCAAATTACGTTTTTTCCAAAATTTTCATTCACACATTACTCTTTTTACCTAACTTACTAACTTTTTTACTCAATTTACTCAACTATTTTATCCAACTCAATACTCTAAATACCATGCCAAAATATTTTGGAACTTAAAAAAACTGGAGGTAGTATAATTTTTACAAATATAATTAAATATATGATTAAAAAAAATGTGGATTAACATGCAGGCTAAACTGAAATTGATAGAATATTTAGGAACAAAGGGATCAGAGTATTTTAGAACTCGTGTTCCCTCGTAAATTTAATTTAGAATATTTGTATTTAACAATTTATATTTGTTTGCATCTATTTTTGCGTGTAGGTTGTTTTTATTGCAGGAACTGATACAACCTCAAGCACGGTAGAGTGGGCAATGGCAGAATTATTTCACAACCTGAGAAGATGGAGAAAGCACGAAAAGATGGACAAGCTACTGGAAATGTGGATCATGAAAGAGTCATATTATCGATATCTCAAAATTACCTTATATTCAAGCAATAGTGAAAGAAACTTTAGTTGCATTCCACCAGTTCCATTTTTGATCCTCACAAGGCTAAAAGGGACGTATATTTATCTAACTACTTAGTGCCAAAATTCACCTATATGGTGAATGTGTGTCAATTGGTCGTAGAACCTAGTGTATGGGGAAATGCAGATTGTGTTTATCCTGAAAGATTTATGAAAAAAGAAATAGATTATAAAGGAAGAGATTTTGAGCTCAAACCATTTGGATCGGGAAGAAGAAATGTCCTGGGAGGCAACTGGCTCATAGGATGGCACATTTAATGTTGGGTACCTATTCATTCATTTAATTGGGAGCTTGGTCATGGTAAAAATCCAAAGATTTAGACATGAGAGATAAGTTTGGACTTACAGTACAAAAACTTGAGCCACTTCAAGCTATACACTTCCAGATATCATCAATTGTATAGTTGTACGGTTGATTCCATGTGTATATGTACAAGTTCTTCTTGTGTATGTTTAGCATTAATCAATATAGTTGAATGTGTTCCTGTTGCAAGTTATGTTTCAAGTGTAATCAGAATATTCACTGCTAAATTTGAATTGATTTCATTTCTCCATATTTTTTTTTTGCTACATTTACTTTATGAAAAATAGATTTTTTTAAAAAAAATAAACAAGATTTTACGTGGCTATGTTTTACGTAAGTTTATATAACTAAAGCAAACTATTGTTTATAACATTAATCGTGTTAAAGTCAGAAACTAGCGATTAAAAAAACTAGGGAGTATATAAATGGGTAACTATATGCTTCCAGGATTGATGTGAAAACCGTCACCAACGTCAACTACTATGTTAGAATTTTTTAATTTTTTTTTATACAGAAATGGTTAAGCAACTCACTTTGAGAGGGGAAATATGGAAAAATCTCTAAGTAAACTTGGTGAAATTCAAACTCGTATCCCCCTTAAATTCGAGAGGCGTGACCGACTATGTCAATTGCCCATTTCGACCACAATGTTAGGATGATCTTTTCCTTTTATTATTCCTTTTCTATTAAGTACTCACGAGAGATGTCACATAAATTCATTTCACGAGAGATGAAAACCAAACGATACTACTGTTAAAATGAAACCCCAAATTAAACATAATTTTTCATACAAAAATAATTGGTAAATTAATTGCGGAAACGTACTTGGGTTCATAAATATTATTGAATCTCCCTTTATGTTTTCAAGTACTCAATGACACTAACATTTTCTCTTTATTACTAGGATGATATAAAAGACTACATCCTTCGTTCCCTTTTGTTTGTCCTGTTTCCCGAAATGAAATTCCTAAATGTTTGTATTGTTTAGAATCTTTTCAACTTTTAAAATCAACTTTATCCGCATTTTATATAGATTAATGAACCATATTTATTATTTTTCTTCTATCATTTTTAATAAAAGTCAAACCACCATCTAAATTATTCACATATTTATTTTACATCTTCCCATTATACTAAATAAAAAGTCAATAACTCTCTTCTCAATTCAAGTAAGCATCTTATTGGATTTTTTTCTCAGGTACCCCTGAGGTTTGGGGAAATAGCTCATGTACCCCTCAGTTTTTTTTACCTCAGCTACCCTCGACCTCCCACCTATTTCCTGAGATACCCTTAATGACCCCCGAGCCCTAATCCATTAATTCCCTTCACGTCGTTTCTCCCTAACCTATGTTTGACCCCTGTTAGTTGTGGTTCATGTGGTCAAAATTAGTCGTTGCATGTTCTTCTTCTATTTAAGGCTTATGTCTTCTTTTTCTAACTCCATTTTTGCGATTTTTCAGTATTTTTCTCTCTCTTTCAGTAATTCCTTTTTTCCGATTCTTCGTGGGCAAATTTGTTTGTTTCGTAGGGCTCCATCAATTGCTGATGCTGTTGATGAGATTCTAAATTCATTGCATTATGAGGTGAACATGTGCAAGTGCAGGAAGAAGATGGATTTGAAGGTTTATGGGTCGATTAACAATCCAAACAAGTTACAAATGCCTTGACTGTGATACAATTATATTCAGGGCAACTCCAACAATTCCAGACCAATTGATGAATCGCTTAATTGAAGAGTTTTGAGAGGGTGATCTGGTTCCATCAGATTAATTGGGGCCAAAATTGATTCGGCTGTTAGGGGAATTAGGTTCATAGGCTTTATTTTTGTGGTTCTAATTGTGTTAGTTGCAATTAAAATATAATGTAGTTGTGTAGTACTGGTTAGTACCAGGGTTTTTTGGTGGTTTAGTTTCTGGTATTTGCAATGATAATGTAATGTCGTAGTTCTTTAATAGTGGTTAGTATTACAATTTATGTTTGTGTCTACAGTGTGTATTATTGTTGTTGTGGATTTATTCCACTTGATCAATGAAAATGAGATTGGATATTTTAGAACCAATTTTTATGCCATTAAGGAACATTATGGAATACACACACACACACACACACACACACACACACACACACACACACACACACACACACATACATATATACATATATAACTAAAAACCTTACTTTTGGTGAAAACTAAAAACTAGGACATTTTACATATACAATTTAGGACAATTTGTGATTTAGGACATTTGCATATATAATTTAGAACATTTTTATGATTTTGGACATTTCCATATCCAATTTAGGACATTTCTGCATATAATGCTGACGTGGCGTTGAGGGGGCTGACATGGCGTTGACGTGGCATGTAGTGTCGTCACATCAGCAACACTAGGCCATGTCAACATACCACGTCAGCCGCCACGTCACGCCAGTGTTGATGTGGCATGTCGACACACGTCAGCAGCCACGGCCCAGCCCCAACATCACATCAGCGACGTCGACTCAGCTTCAGTGGCGGCATGAATGTGACTGAGGGCCAACTAGCACTCGACGTGGTGCTAAGTGTATGGTTATTATGGAAATTTTCAATGGATGTGATTAAATTTCTAAAGAAATGGTTGAGATTTAATGTTTTAGTTTTCACCAAATCAGTTGGTTTTCCGCAGATGGACGGTAACGATTTAATCTATGTATATACTCGTATTCAATTTGGGGTACATTAAGGTTAAAGGGTTACACGTGTATTGTTCTCAACAGTAGCTGAAAGTCTTGTGTACCCTTTACTGCTTGTATGTACCCCTTAAATTGTAAAAATGTACCCATTTATTGGTTTCACGTTTTCAATAACATGTGGTTATTGATCCTGACTCTTCTCTCTCTCATCCTCCTCTCTCTCTCTTCTACTAATATATATATATATATATATAAATATATATATATATATATACTATATTATATAAAATATAATATAGTATATATATATATATATATATATGAATATATATATTAAGGAAAATGACAGCTCACATAGTAGGTTTGATTATCCAAAAGGTAACAGTAAGCACTACTACATCTTCTTTTCTTCTTCTTCTTCTTTTCTTCTTCTACTCTTCTCTTCTTTCTTCTTCTTCTGCTTCTTCTTCTTCCTTACTTTCTCTCTTTCTTTTTCTTCTTCCTTCTTCTTCTTCTTTTCTTCTTCTCTGTTTCTTCTCTCTTTCTTCTTCTCTTCTTCGTACATCAATCCAACACCTTGGGTGCACAAACCCTCCTTTTTGCCTCTCTTCTTCTGTTGCACTTCTCCATCACCCTTCTTCTCCTTTGCTATCTTGCCTCTTTGGCAGCCCTTAATGTTGTGTCCTATTTCCCCACATTTTTTGCATCCTACATTTTAGTTGTTCACCCTGCTGCCTCCTCCTGTTCTTAGTAGGTCTCCCAACTGTCCTGTTAACCTCAGGAGGATCAATGTGAGGCTACTCATTTGGTCCTCACCGAGTGTAGTCTTGCATTGGTGGAATTGTTAAGTTGTAAGCCTGCTTGTACTTACCAATTGAGTAATACTCAAAGACATAGGAGTGTGGGTTCAATCTGTTCAAGCCAATTACCTTCATTGCATGCTTACATGGCAAACTTGAAATTTGCCATTTTCCACATTTGCAGTCCAGGCCATTGTCATTAAGTCAATGGKAAATGAAGTTTTCCCATCTTGAACTTCCCACTTTCCCCTGCCAGATACAAAGAGTTCACACCCTCTGGAATCTTCACTCATCTGATCACCTCCTTTGCATATTAGGTCACATCACCTTCTTTCCAACTCTCTAACTTTAATTTTCTAGCCTTGACCCTACCATGAAGCTTCTCTTTATAGCCAATTCATTCAACAAAATTAGTTAGTCAATATGCAATGAGGTAGTCCATTAATAACAGGTGAAATGTGCTTACCTTCCAATAGAGATAGTACGTATGGGTCTCATTGTATCCAAACCAAGAGTGGCACTCCAAGATTCAGTAAAAATTTTGGTGTTGTCTGCACAACAAACCCTAGGATCATATTTAAATCTTGCCCATAATGATGGGTCTGCATCCATTAGATATTGGTATGCTGCAGCATCTATGGATTTAATCTTCTCCATTGCTTTCAAAAAGACAAACTCATTGAAAGCATCCGCAGCTTTCCTAAACCACTCTTCATATRCAGGTCCACTAAACTTGTTCTGCAGTTCATTGTATATTATATCAGCTTCATGGTTTGTTAAACAATAAAATGAATACAAGCAAATTTAGGGCATGCTTAYTGTGAAATTCTTAAAAAGGTGTCTGCAACATATTTTCCTTATTGCCTGTGGGAATACCTCCTTCAAACATTCTTTAACCCCCTATACAAATGTAATAGTCAAMCATGTCATCACACAAGTAATAACACACAAAAATTAACAATTTAAGGTTGAGACTTGCTTATCCTCACTCTGTCAGACATGAAGGTCCATGTTTCAGGACCTTCATCCTTGAGAGCATTACATAAGCATCTGAAGAAGTACAACCAGTTGTCACTACTCTCTTCAGACACCATAGCATACGTAATTGGAAAATTTTACTGGTTGCCATCAAGTGCAACAGCAGACAAGAGACACCCATTGAAATTTCCCTTAAGGTGACAACTATCAATACCTATTAATGGTCTGCAACCTAGAGAGAAACCCTTGTACTGTGCCTCAAAGCATATAAACATTCTCTTGAATATCAGAGGTTCTTGTGGTCCTGCATTAAGCCAACTAATGTAAGAATAAGACTTAGGGTCCTTTTCTTTGATGATCWTAACATATTAAGGCAGCCTAGAATAACTCTCATCATGTGTGCCTTGAATATCCTCCATTGCTTGTGCTTTAGCCTTGTACATGGTGGAGAGTGGCACTGTGACCCMAAACYTTTSCTCAATCAGTGTCACTAGTGCTTTGGCTGGTATTTCCAAGGTGGCTTTTATGTCTTCAAATAATTTGCTAGTAAGCCACTTAATTCCAGCCAGAGGATTGTAACTCAATCTGGTGCAGGTATGTGGACATGTTAAGCTCTTTAATTTATGGACCAGGTTATACCATCAGGTAACACT
>SNQN01004694.1:0-12123 GCA_008642245.1 Bassia scoparia | reverse complement strand
TGACATGAGAGATAAGAGAGGAGAGAGAATACAGAATATAGAAGATAGAAGATAGAAGGGTAGAACTGCTGTAGAAGTGAAGAGAGAGAGAGGATAGAAGGGAGGAAGTAATAAGGATAAAGAGGGGAATGAGTACGTGGTAGGTGAGCAGTGAATGAGTAATGTGGTAGGTGAGGATTTAAGATATTCTTGACAACTGTAAAAATAATTTTAAAAAAATATTAATTAGGGTAAGAGACCGGTTTTTATAAATGCGGTCTCTTACCTTCATTAATTAAGAGATGTGTTTTTTTTGACCGGTCTCTTAGATGGATTTAAGAGACCGGTTATTGTAAATACCCGATTTCTTAAGGTATGAGCTCGGTGATATAACTTAACCGATCTCTTAAAAGTGGTGCCATATCCAATTTTTGTAGTAGTGGTTGTATTCTTTGGTAGTCTTCTATTGTAACCCTCAACAGCACTCCTCCTCTGCTTTGGACCCTCTGCTACTGGTTCACCTCCAATAGAATCACCATTTGCCTTGTCTGTTTGAGTTTAAGGTTATGTTTCAGTGTGAGGTTGAGTTTGAGGTTGTGTTTGGGGATCAGGTTCTGTTTGAGTAGGTTGTGTTTCAGGTACTATCTATGTTTGAGTAGGTTAGGAATATATTGGAGGTGAAGCCTCTCTCTTAGGTGGAGGTGTCCTAGGTTCCTCAGGTTCAACTGATGAAGGTTTTGGAGWTGTAGGGAGTTTGTCTGACCTAGGAGGTTTTATTTGCTGTGTGTTTTCTTCGGGGGGGACCACTTTGAACATTAGGACCACTTGATTTGGACCCAGTAGTGTTGAAAGGCCCATATTTTGTTGGACTTACAAAAATGGTCTTTCCATTAACCAAGTCCACATTATAATATTCCTTCTCAAACACACCRTCAACTACTTYAACCCAAACAAGAATCTGCYGAGAAATAGGCCGAACATAATCATGCATGTGTGACTTCACTTGCCTCAACTTTTCAGCCTCCTCTTAGAATTTCCTTTTAGCCTCCATTCTCTGCTCCTGTTCCATCCTAACTCTTTCATCCCACTCCTTCCTTCTCTGTTCAACATCCCTTTTAGCTTTCTCTCTTATTTCCTTCAATGACAACCAAGTTTTCACCCCAGGAGTTGGAACTTCAGAATGCTCAACATACAAATCTATCTCCCATTACTACAAATTAAGCCTATGGCAATAACACTTCAATAGTGTTGCKTTTAGGCTTTAAAATTGCCTAAGGGCTAGTGCAACACTTTTAAAAAAGCTGCATAAAGTCTCGTTGCATTAGCCTAATGCAACATTTTTTTTCGTATCTAAGCAACACTTTCTTAACGTGTTGCATTAATATAAGAGATGCAACACTTTTTACAATCAAGTGCAACACTTTTTAAACTCAAAGGCAACACTTTGGTGACTAATTGCAACACTCTTTGATATCAAATGCAACACTCCTTGAGATCAAATGCAACACTTTGAGGATTCGTTGCAACACTTCTAATTTATTTGCAACAATCCATTTTTCTCATGTGCAACACTTTTGTACTTAAAAGCAACAATATTATCTATAATTTTTAKTAAAATTAGTACAATCAATTACTACTAATTTTGTACTATTATTGTATACTAGTACAAAAGATATCATAATTTAAARGAAAATTTGTCCACAACTCCCACTAAAAAGGCGACTTTTGCRAATAACTGCCATCATAAAAAAAAAATTGTCCACAACAGCCACAAATCTCATTTTCTTTGTTGACCACTGCCAAAGGGTGTTTGACCACCTCCAAAAGGTATTTGACCACCGCTAAAAGGTGTTTGACCACTRCCAAATGGTGTTTCCAAGCGTTGACTGGCCAAAGGGCATTATCAAAGGGTGTTTCCGGTGTTGATGGAGGTGTGGTTGAGGAAGGAGAAGGGTGAAAATAGGGTGATAATAGGGTGTGGTTGAGCTTCGGTGGCCGACGTCACAGCAGAAACCCCTTGACAGTGTTCAACACCCTTTGGCAGGTGGACAACACCTTTGCCAGCGGTCAAACAACATATTTGGCAGTGGTCAACAAAAGAAAAGGGGATTTGCTGCTGTTGTGGACAAATTTTTTTAACTATGGCGTCTATTCGCAAAAAGTCACCTTTTTAGTGGGAGTTATGGACAAATTTTCCTATTTAACATAAACAATATCATTTAAACCTAAGAACATCCTCAAAATACTAACGAATAGTATATCCTGCCATAATTACATTTTCCGTAAGCCTTTGTAAATCTATAAAACATAAGTTATTGTATGGTCGCAGCCATTCTCTTGCAATTTTATTATGTTTTTTGGACATGACTATGTGGGCTTTTACTATGGATTTTATATCTAACTTTGGTCCATTTTTAGCCATAACTCTTTGACTTCCAGGGAAGTCTTTGCAGGTTATTTTGGTCTAAACAAGCAGAAGTACAGCGCAAGAAGCTCAGATTTTACACACAATATCGAGAGCAAGTGCGGTTTTTCTCTCTCCGGATTCTTTCTCGCAACAGTCTTATAAACCCGTGGCATCGCATCGGCAGGGCTTACCCGGTGTCCGCATTTTTGCTCCTTTGACAGCCTGTTTCCTGACATCTAGGCTTCATTTTGACCGGCTGGTTTGTCTTCGTGAGGTCTGGTTGGTTGGAATCTCTCGTCTGCAAGAGCTGCTGTCTTGGGTCAATCTCTACACCCTCTTTCTTCTCGTTTCCTTCTTATCTCTTTTTTCCTTCGGTATTGTTGGGGTTGTGAAACTCCTTGTTAGACCTGTATTTGGAGGTTCCTTTTTCCACTCAAGCTTTACCTATAAGAGAAGTCCTAGCTGCACTCACTCACGCAGTCCCGGTTTATCGTCACAGAAGGGTTTCTCCCGCTCATGTGTGTGTTGTTGTGATTATTTCCGCTTGTTTAATTGCTTCAATTGAGTATTGTTTTATTTGCTGTTTTTGATACTGTAATATTGCTGATTTTATCTTGGTCATTAGTTGTGGTAATTTGAGGATTGTGTTTTGGTTGAGTAATGGTTGGTCTGTCTTGATTGTGTGACATAGTGGTTGGTGTGAGACCCCTTTCGATCCCTACATATATTTAGCAAAGAAGAATACGGCATTCATTGTTCATTCCAAGTTTTCCATCTGACACCGGTAGAATAGAACACAAACATACAAATGATCTCCAAAATGTATTTTCCGGATCCTTTCGCCCTTGACGAAACGATCACTACTTCCACTAGCTACAACTTCGATCCACATTCTCCGTAACAACAATTTCACCTATTTAAAATTTAAAGAAATAGAATTCAATTTACAATCTGATGAACTCTGGAGTTCACGTAATGCACTAAAGTAACATAATAAATGAGACAACAATAAGTAGATGTTAAAAATGAATACATAATAATAGGGCCACATGCCTGCAGGTTCACAAAAGCAACATTTATATGGATTTCGGGGTAAGGTAAAAGGAATTCAATTGCAAATGCCCAACGTCAGAACCCGTTCCTCGCGAAATCTGCGCAGCAATGAGCTTGAAAGAGTGGTGCAGGCTGAGCTGGAGGCAGCAAAGATGGACCAATTCATGCCGAACCTGATTGGCCCCCTCTTTGCGCAGACAGTGCCACTTGTCAGGGGAGTAGCAGTTGTATCAAGCCGCTCATATTTGTCGAATGATCGGAGTCTACTAGTACGTAGCTCGATGGTTAAATTGAAATCAACTAATTATTCTATTTGGAGACCTATGGATGGACAAGACATGCCTATTTTCAAAGATCTTGTTTACCATTGGAACTGTCACAATAATCTCGCTAAGTTTCATTTAGACGTCTTAAACCAGATAATTAGATGAGAAAGGATTGGGTAAGTTAAAGAAGACTTTGGGCTCTTAAGGCAATGGGTTTGATATTAGATATTCACACATGTACACAAGAGTCGACCCTTATGATTTGTGGAAAGAGTTGGCAAGTTGTATGGAGAGGAAAGACGCTCATAATAAAGCCTCTTTGATTAAGTTTGTTAATTTGAAATTGAAAGGTGAAAGTCTGTTTCTGAGCATCTTTAGTGACTTCCAGGATATTTATTAACAAGTGACTACGATGAAAGTATAGTTCTTGATGATGGAGTTGCAGGGCTTTGTTCCTGTTGTTTCTTCCAAGATATTGGGACCTTGTTGTGACTATTAAGTAACTCTGCTCCAGATGGTGTTTCTTTGGATTGTGATCAAAATAGTGAAGTTTAATGAAGAGCATAGAAGAAAGGCGATGGGAGGTTGACAAATCACAAAGCTCTTGTTGTTGAAATAGAGGAAGAAGAGTGGCAAGAGTGGTCCCAACAGCCGGTATATCAACTCAAGGAGCAGGTCCAAATCCAGTGATGGGAGAAATGTGATTTACATGCAACTTACTGCAAGGAAAGAAGCCTGTACATCAAGAAGTAGTTTTCCGGTTGAAAAGGGAACAAAGAAAAGAAGATGTAATTCTCAAAGAGGAGACTGACAAAAACCACTTGCAACAACAGGATTTCTAAGATGATATGAGTCGCTTTGATTGTTGCAACAGTGAGTGTCTTCATGTGATAGTCGACACGAGTGGCTAGCTAGATACACGTGCTTCATACCATTTGTCCTAAGGTTACTTCAGAATACCAGCTGGTGATTTGTAGTGTCAGATGGTAACCAGAGTCAGCAAGCATTGTGGGTATTGATATTCGTGTGAAAGACCTAGTGTTGGGGATACTTACATTGAGAATGTGCGCCATATTCCTGATCTACGCCTCACTCTTGTATGCAAATATTCTTGATCAGAAGGCTTTCGACATACCTTTGGGAAGATGGCAAGTGGAATTAATCCAGGTTCCTGAGTTGCACGTGACGAGTTGTGTTGCTTTTATACAAGAATTTGGTGTGTTCTGGTGAGCTCAATTGCATGGAAGGATATTCTCCTAATTTTGCCAAAAAGTTGAACACTGAGTGACATAAAAGCATCAAATTCAGCAGGTAAAAACATCATTCCTGTTGTACTACATTACTTGACCCATGTGTCCTTGTTGAGGAAAGCAGCATTAGGCTTCATTTTCTAGGATTACCGAAGCAAGGCAGTTGGAACTTTTCACTCGATGCTGTGGTCATTCGAGGTAGAGTCTCTTGTGGCAATCATGACTTTGTACTTTCATGATGTGCTAACAGAAAGACATGGTTTTAACATGTTGAAGATAAAATGTCACGTGTGGAGACATTCAAAATTTCTCTATTTTAGAACGGAAACCGAAAGAAGTTAAAGTGCTTCGTCTGCATCTGTTGAGTACACTTTGTGAGTTAACACAATATTGCTCACTTTGCATTCGAAGTGGACAGTTCCTGGCACTCACATACTGTGTTGCAGAGGTTATGACAGAAAATTATTGAAAGGTGATTGATATTAGGATGTCAGTCTTCACTAATCATTTTGCAAGGCAGTTCAAACTGCCAGTTTACTTGTCAATCATCCCAGCTATCTATTGCCTTATATTCCAGGAGAGCTAGAAAGGGGAGTGATCCACATTTTTTCAATTTAGGAGTCTTGATCAAGGATACAAGCATGTGCCAAAGGCATAGTCCAAAACTTGTTCTAAGACTACTCCATGTGTGTTTGTTCTGGCTGATGGTATGAAGTGATATGGCTTTGCTTTATGATCCAGAAAGAAGAAGGTTGTGGAACAGAGATGTGATTCTTTAGCACGAGATTGGTGGCGAGCTTTTCTGGGTACTAGTTTCTACTACTTCAATTTGGTTGCTGATACATGATGTTTCGTCTTGTTCCTACTTCTACTCCTATTGATCGGTTCCATGCGTTGAACAAGCACTTGTGTGTTGATAGGTACATCCAGTGTATGGTGATGTACCACAGTTGATGCTCTCCTGATTATGCTCAAACCACTGAAGAAAGTTCTTGAGCAGGGAGCACTTACCCACCGTGGAAGATGTACAGTGGAAGGTACACAGAGAGTAAACCCTTCTTTATCACATATGCCACTCCAGCTGTTACATCTTGTCACTTGATGAGGAGCGCCGAGAGTTCCAAAGAGTGTTGTTAGTGGAAACAAGGAATCTTTCTCGACTTGAAAGAGGAGATGTATTCTTTGTTGAAGAATCACACTTATGTGTTGTGAACTTCTAATAGGAGAATCTTTTTTTGAGAAAGATGGTTTCAAGAACAAGAAGATGGTGAGAAGATTAGTGAAGAGAAAGCCAATGAGTGGTCAAAGGAATGCAACCAGAAAAAAGTCATTGTTTGATGACGACTTCGTCCTGTTCAAGATGCTTCTATCAGAATGTTTTGAGTTTAGCCGCAAGTCTCTTGATCTGAGACACTTATGTGAAATGCTCTTCTCATGGTGACTTGCAGTAAGAATCTACTGTAACAACCTAGTTTTGAAGAAAAGCGGAAGAGAAAAATTGTTTGCCATGAAGAGGTCTTTATGGCTTAAAAGGCACCAGGCGTGAGTCAAGAATTTATTCGTTTTATGACTATCATGGTATTAACGGGACTTCTGCAGATCCTTGTTGTATTTCCAGAGTTCCCTGATCGCATAAATTCCATTATTTTTCTGATATGTGGTTATGCTCGATAGATTGCGACCAAGTGCAAAGCAGCTGATTAGTGGTGAAGCAAGACTTGTCCTACAGTCCATTTGCATGAAAGATTGGGATCCATGCCAAATGATCTTAGCATGGAGATTGCTACGTGACCAAGGGAAAAGGCTAGAGTTGTATTAAATCTCCCAAGAAGAAAGTCATATGAACGATGTGCCTTGGAAAGGATTCAATATGAAGCATGCTAAGCCATTAGTACACCAACTTGCACTCACATTTTAAGGTTAGAGTAAGTTGAATAAGAGACTTGCCCATACACAGCAGAGAAGGAGAAACAAGTATGTCTTCTATTCCTTATTCTTCTGCTTTGGTTCTTGATGCTTGCTATGTGTTGTGTACTAGACCAGAATATTGCACATTCTGTTAGTGTTGTTTGATAGATACTTATCCATATCCGGGTTGTAAGGTTCACTGAGGAAGCACGGTGAAATCGGATCTTTCAGGGGTACTTGCCGTGCGGTTGGCACCTTCCTAAGCTTTTTTTTTGTTATGGAGGTTGGCAAACCTAGTGAAAAAAAGGCCAGAAAGCTCCAAGCTTTTACCCCACTTAATCAGCTCCAATTTTGACCTGCTACTTTGTGGAGCTGGTACTTTAATAAGATATAATTAAAAGCGCCAGCAAAGTGGAACTTTTAATGGATTAAAAGCACCAGTCTTTTAAGAAAAAACTGGCAGCTTTTAGTGCGTTTAAAGCTCCAGCTTTTGGAAAATGGTGCTTTTAACCCAATTTTAAGCTCCAGGTTCTTTGAATAAGCCTTGGAGGCTTGTTGTTGCCTATTTTAAAAATAAAAAAAAAAAATTGTTACTCTATAACTGTCCAAATAATTCCTTTTTTATTATAAGATAAAACATAATTTGTATACACGCTTCGTAAACCAAAAGCAAACCACATAGTGCTTGATACTCCACATTGTTTTGTCTAACTAAATACACATAACAAAATCAAGCCCTAAACTTTAACATATGCTCTCCATGCATGCGCTCTTCCTTGCCAGCAACCCCACAAACTGCTAGAACAAGAGCATAACTCCAGTGTCTTCTGAGCGAGCCTGCTCGTGTAAGTGGATCAGAATAACCAGAGTCATCGCTGTGTCATTTATCTTATAAAGAGGCAGGCTCAGGTAACAGGTCGACTCTCCAAACAAGTTATCCTACCTCATCTCCTGCTTACATTTCCATCTTCCAATATTACGAATTGAGGCAACAAATAACCCTTCCGTCCTGAAAAGAAAGGTTATTATAAAAATGTTAAATAGTTAGAAATGAATTGTATTAGCTCGTCATCACACATATACTTAGGTATGGAAACAGAAGAAGAAATAGATTACATAACACCTTTCATAAAATGCGAACCATATCCTCCTGGAATTGCTGAATGGGCTACACCCATATTATAGTACATACCCACCCTTAATTTATATACTTCAGTATTTCTCAACCCACAAAAAAATCTTGTATAGGCTGTTTTTTCATGTTCAGCATCCCACACCCAAAAAATAATGTCTTAAAGTTTTATCAACGATACTCGAGGTATTTCTCACCCATAAAAATTCTGAGCGTAAGACATGGAGATACCACATTTGTACCACTAAAAAAAATAACAAATCTCAAACATTACCTCAATCCTGATCAAATTAGGAACATATAATATCATATCAAATAAGCTCCTCAATTTTCAATTAAAAAAGACTACACTATCAAATCAAATGCCTTAGTATCAACACTTAGACACACCCAAAAATATTTCAAACAAAAAAATCAAAAATTCACACTCACAATCAAATCAATCATAGCCTTCAATACCCATAATGTGGGGTCGGCACATGAACAAATGTCATTATTCCGGAGAGTCATCCACATAAATTTCTTCCTCCTCCACTCCCTGCCGTATTCAAGAGCTCACTCTCTTGCAAAATCCAATTGTTCAGATCTTTCCTAACTCCGAATCCACGCAAGTCATTTTTAGGTCTCCCTCTACCTCGGTTTAATCCCTTGATCCCGACTCTTCCACTCTTCCACCCCTGGTTTGCCCCTGAGGCTCCGTCTTACATGGCCCCAAAACCAACGCAATGCGGTTTTCCGCTTAACTGCTGATGCTATATCTGAACACCAACTTTCCTGCGGTATAACTTCTATTCTTATTCGATTCTCGTTAGAGTGTTCTCCGCACATTCCATCTAATCATTACCGCAATCTTCAGTGACCCCAACCTATTTGAATCAATGCATCTTATCTTGGAGGTCCCACATTTCACGTACCATAAAGCAATAACTAGCTCTGGAGTATAGCAGTCCTGTTATAAACTTTCCCTTCAGGCTTTAAGAGGAATGCTGCGATACGCATAAAACACTCCTGGATACCCTCTCAGATGCTAACCCACCCGTGACTTAATCCTATGAGCCAAGCATCTTGGTCTCAATATTCCCCAGTTCTTCTGGAATATTGAACCCAAGATATACTATAAAAGCAATCACTCCGTGCAGGTGAACGTTTTGTCCGTAAGACCTATTGGTCATCAGCCTGCCGCATAACGTGCGAATAGGAACCTATCACTGACCATCCAGTCATTGTGGCCGCCGCTCGCGCGAGCTTAGACGACCCAAATCACAAAAAAAAAGACAGGCACACGATCCTGATTATTCACGCACACTCATATTCCAAATACCTTCCTGCGTGAGGCTCGATCTATCATGTACCTAACATCCTCATGACCCCATTCCAACCTGTTCTCATTTGCTCCAACCTTCGGCATTAAAACCCAAATTCTTAGTTTCGAATCCTACCAAATACAGATATACATCCGCAAAATAACAACACCATAGGTACCTCCTACTGCTTGGATCTAGCCTTTGTCAACGTTCTATCTATAACCAATGCAAAAAGATAAGGCTCAAATTGCGCGACCCTTTGATGTACATCACCAACAAAGGTAGTGCGCTTTTTCATCATGTCCATCACAAGTCATAAACATTTTTGACACACCCCATTACATGTCGGCGTATCCTACTAGGTCTCACACTAATTGTACGCCTCCGGGAATACCTTTTGTTCAGACAACATTGCGTCCCGAGAGAGTAACTATCTCGTTGGGTGTTTACTTCTTCAATAAATGCCTTCTTGTCGTATGATCCGCACTTCACGGAAGACACGACCATGGACAGTCTTCTTGCCATGCTCGCACCTGTAAAAACTATCCATCAGTTTGTCCGAACAGAGTGAATTGCTTCTTATATATGGATCGCCCTAATTCGATAAGATACCACCTACATAACCTGGTTTTCGCTGCATATTGCTCCGAAGTCTAATAGCCCTATGAATCCGCGCCTTCCTCTTCTATAATTACCCGTCCCTAAGAGCGGTGCGAGTGAGTTTCTGACTTATTAGCTTATTTCCTCCGGAAACATGTTTATATTATAGGCGAGTCATACTGAGGCATCTCTTCTTTGTCTTATACAAATTGGACCAAGGTGCTCTTTGCGCCAATCCTTGTAGGGATCCTCGACAGTCTTCCATATCTTGTTAAAACAACTCGCTTAACCATATCAATACCAACCTTACCATAGACCACCTCCAACACACTCAATCGATGGGGTATAATTCGATAGGGAATTCAGAATTGAATACACATCAATGGCGCCCACTGCTTTCTTCTGATTTCCATCTTCTTCAATGCAAACCTCATACGCCTCTACTATTATTGACCTGATCGTACCAAACCCCACATTGATTTCTCCTTAGTCTCTACATGACATAATCCCCGGTAACGGCACCCTTGACTTCCATTAAATATTCAGTCGAAGATATCTCCATCCACCCTTTCTATTGACTGTCCTATCATCTTGAACCAAAACCTTGTTTTTGGTTCTTTATCTTTTGACACACGTTGACATATGCCATTAGTCCTTTCTATGCCCTTGCTCTTCGCATTTGCCATTCTTATAAACCTCCTTTTCTCCTTCTTTTGCGAGGTTCTATCCTTGCATATACCTGCTTTCGTAAGTCCTTTTTCTTTAGCTTGCCGCACCGAGCTACCTTTGCCTTTACCCTTTACGCGTCTTTTATACAGCGTTGCAAAGGTTTCAATCGTCCTATGCTTATTCCCAAGGCGCGTAGGGATAACATTCTTATTGATGTCGTGATTAGCCGCTTCACACCTCTTCCATTATCCAACAAGAATGTCGATATCCCTACTTGAACCATAGTTCTTCGCCCTTAAATATGCCTCCTAAGACCTACTTTGGGACCACTCTTATTGGACCAACAGCTCTTCATTTGACCAAGCAATGCTAATCTGGATATATCCTTTTCTTCGAGCATCGCCAATTAGGCCTCGTTGGATTTCACTTTTTCGTGTGTAGAAAACTACGTTATAAACATTCTGCATTACGCTTAATGGCTCGCACCAATCTCTCTATCCTTGCGCCTACCCTTGGCCTTACGCATGCTTTGTTCACCACATTCTTTTCGGAATCCGAGATAAGTCATCACTAAAAAGTCTGTGTTCGGGGTTGGAAACGGCCGGTAACCAGAGACACTCTTCCAGGGATAAGCCTTGCCAGTGCTATGACATACTGGTGTGTCTATCCGCTGACCTCCTGTAGCAGAAAGTTCTAATCTGAGTTTGCGGCATCTTCTGCGAACCACTCGCGTTAAAAGTTTATTCAGTGGAATGGTGCGCTTCTTAAACCCAATTGTAGTTTACCAGAGTACATCATAAGAATTGAGCAAATCCATCACAAATGGCGTTCCTGCCCGTGCGGCGGATCTCTTTGCCCATACCAAAACCTTCCAGTTGGTACACTGCTCTAAAGCCATCACGCTATACAGTGTCCGCCCATATGACCCATCTTCTAAGCATCGCACCAATGCTTATAATCGACTTTACTGATGTGTCGGTAACACCTTGTACGCACCTCATCATAAGTTCTTCCCAAAAATTCGTCAGGCTTCTGCCTCCGCAACGATAGACGGACCAACTTGAGGCGCGAATAGGACACGTCAAATAACATTAACAACCATTCTACCATTTACCCACAAGAGCAACGAACTTATACCCTTGATCAATCCTATCACTTCGTGCCACAGCTTATAGGATTCCGGGAAATACCTCGTAGTGCCTAATACCGTTCAGTGCGCAGAGGATCATCGCCGACTCCGCATTTCTCTAAGCTCTGAAGCGGCGGGGCTCTCTATGGAAACCTTGTCGGCTGAACCGCATAAAAACACCTATACCCGAGGAGTGGCAGGCGTCGTAGCCTTCGCTTCTCCAGTCCACATCATGCCTCTTGACTGCATAAGAGTATTAAGCGCGTCTTCCTTTCATCCAGCCTCCACCATTTCGCCGACCATTTCGCATGTAATAGACCCCGACATTCCAAGAGCCAACTCTGCAACACCTGTGGTAGTAACCACTTCCTTCTCCTCTCTTACCTCAACACCGGGCTTCTCCTTCCTTTGCCATTACACCAGCAT
>SNQN01004693.1:14987-49789 GCA_008642245.1 Bassia scoparia | reverse complement strand
AGATAAAAACCACCGACTTACCACCTACTGATTCTCGAAAACTTCCACTCCCACAAAAGTTAACCCAAATTCACTTCAGAAAACACCATCACCACCAAAAACATCTAAGCTTAGCTCTAAGGAAATTGTGCCTCATGCAAATCCAACTGAAGGTGGYGGTTCCACCATCAAGGAACCAGCACACTCTCAAGGGGAACAGATGCACGAGACACAAGAGGATTTAAACTAGGAGTTCGAGAAGGTTGTTACTGGAGAAGAGGAAGTTCAAATCACTGGTCAAAAGGAAGGGGTACGTATGGTGGAGCTTTCAGTCAGTGGGAGGCTACGCTCTGCACTAAAGAAGGAAGTGAAGAAGGAAGAAGAAGAACAATCAACTAGTTCTGAAAGGGGAACCAAGAGAAAGGCAACAGCAGTTAAACCACATCGCTCTGTCAAAGGTAAGTCTGTAGAATCTCCCTTCACTGGTTCTACTGACTTAAGTGCTAGAGTAGTGTTATCTGGATGTAGAGTTGAGGATGGTTATTTCAATGTGCCTGCTTTGTTTGAATACAAGAGTTTAATTGAATACCAAGGTTGGATGTCCTTGTTTGATTGTTCTGCAACGAATGTGTCTGGGGTAAGGGATTTTTATGTGAATCTAAAACAGCTGCCTGATATGTCTATTGGTTCAAATGTTGGAGGTGTTGAAGTTAGTATGTCAGTTTCTTCTGTGTCAAGTATGTTAGGAGTACCAAGGGATGGGTTTGACAAGTATTCTAGTGATTGGTGGCCTATGTTGGTAGGGGTCACTCCTGATGAAATTTATGACTTTCTATTTGGTGGGAAGATGCCCAAGAAATATGTTGTTTTCAAGTCTGTTGATCTGAAGGAACCACTGATGCTGAAACCGCATTCATTGTGTAACAAAGTCCTGCTTCCAAGGGCTAAAGGAAGGGGAATAGTACGCATCATGGAGATGGTACTAATATACCTGTTGATGAAGAAGATTAAGATAAATCTTCCTTCCTTGATGCTCGACCACATCATGAACTGTTATGGTTCATCTCATCATTCTCTGCCTTATGGTTCWATCATYACYCGATTGCTTAAGGACAACAAGGTTAGCCTAAGTGGATCCACTRTACCAGTTACAGTGTTCACRAAGGCTATACTTAAGMAAAAGGGTCTTGATATTGGTGCTGATGTGTTAAGGTTCAAGTTTGAGGAACCAGTGGAGGTTAAGCCCCCTCCAAAGAAGAAAGCCAAGGCAGAGGAACCAGCGGGTCAAAATGTTGTTCTGGAGAGAATGGAGAGCCATGAGAATACTTTGGGTAAGTTGTTAGAACTGGTCCAGGGTATTCAAACTCGTTCAATACCAAAATCGATCAAAAGGAGAAGGAGCTGGTTGAGACTCAGTTGTTGTTGCTTACTATCCCGATGTCAAAGCTCAGATGGCTCCAGGTATTGAATTGTTTCTCCCAAGACTCAGGTTTCGGCTCTAGCTACTGCAAGTAACTTGGTGGTTCTGGGTATTGAGGAATCAGTGCATACTGATGATAAACAGCAGCAGCATGAAGAAACACAGGTTGAAGACCCAGCTGATGAGGATGAAGACGTTGAGGAGGAAGTTAATGATGACGATGAAGCAAATGATGAGGAAGATGATGCTGAGCATGATGATGAGGAGGAGGAAGAGTATGATGGAGAGGAGTGATGCTGTTGCTCCTATTTCCCTCCCCTATTTTCTTTTGATTCTTAAAATAACCGATTCTGTTGGTCTGTAACTATTTCCCTATCCACGAACATTTCTTCTATATGGATTAGGTCCTTTTGGTTGAACTTTGCTAGTCTGTATGACTATAATTTTTTGCTATGTGATGAGCTGTTTGACTAATTGTCTTCTTGCAGCATAACATTTGAATGGTGGTCGATGCCACTGTATGGATGAGCACATTTAACAATTTGTGCACATCACTTTACTTGAGAGATTTTTAATGATGCCAAAGGGGGAAATAGTGTCGAAGTTGAAGCCTAGAATCTGCTAGTTTAGTTTAAGTTTTTACTTAGGACCAGTTAGAATAGCTATCTTGTTCATTGATTCATTAAGTTTAGATTGAGTCATTTTCTTTTTCTTACTTGGAACCAGTTAGAATAGCTAACTTGTTCATTGAGTCCTTGAGTCTGCTAGTTGTGCTCAATTTCATTTGAATACCAAATTGAAGGTTTTCTATTTCTAACTTTCTTGGTTGCAGGAACTTCGATTTAGTTTGTCATCATCAAAAGGGGGAATTTGTTGAGTCCCTTAAGTTTTGAATGATGACAACCATTACAGGAACAGGACACTTAATTGTGAATATAGTTGGTTTTGGGAACCAGCTGATCAGGATACTTGTTTCACTAAAAAAGTTAATACTTATTGTGTATGCATTGAAACTAACTTGTTTGTTACAGGGAACAGTTGAATACACACAAAGCTCATATCTGGTCCAGAACCAGCAAGAGTTGTTTTCCTTGACTGTTATGCTGAAAAACAGTCATATACCTTTTGTTGCACTTTAACAATGTTAGATGTGCAGAAATAGGATGTTCCAAGACTTGAAGTGTGAAGCCTTTTGAAGACATTCGAAGAAAGAAGTGTGCTCAAAATTGAAGTATTCAAAGGAAGAATTCAAGTCTTTATGATTACATGAAGAATAGAAGAAATTCTTAAAAGTTTAAATCTAGGAATTCATGTAATATGCTCTGTCGTGTGACTAAATTGTGATGGTTTAAATGCTTATATGTGTTCTGAGTTATGGTATAGAATTCTGGTACAAAGAATAGAACAGAATTCATAACATACTCAATTAGGGAACAAGCTGGGGAACCAGCTGTGTCCCTGAGTGGATTATGGCTGTGGTTTTGAAAAAGAATTTTTCTAAAATATTTTGTAAAAGATATTTAGAAAATAAAGGTTGCAGCTCGAAATATAGTTGAGATTATGATTGGTGCCTTTAACATAGGAGTATATATCTTGTAGATTATTTCCTTAAAAATTAAAATCGAACAAGATAAATACTTTCCATAAATCTCATCTTGCCTTGATCAGCAGTAGAGAATTTAAGGAAACTAGGGTTTAGGTTAATAAACATAAAATACTCATCTATACTTCTAATTCTATACATCTGTCTACGGATCAAAAAGAGTTTAATATTTTTGAGAGAAAAACACAAAGCACAAGAACTTTACTTTGAGTCATACACAAGAGCATTAGTCGAGCTTCATTATTTCTCTTACTTAGCTTGTTAAGAAGTAAATCAAGAAGAGAGAAAAAGTTGTTACTGTAAAGGCATTCAACAGAGGGGTTGAAGACCTAGTGAGTGTTTGTAAGTTCAAACACAAATTGGACTTACGAGTGTGAGTCGAGTGCACATTCAGAGTTGAGTGTGGAGTGTGCTAGTTCCCGGAATAGGGAAACAGCAGAGTGACTGTGTTCTTTGTTTTACTGAGTAGATTAATAAAAGAACATAGGGTAGGAGGACGTAGCCCAGAGTTGGGTGAACCTCGTTAAATCTTGTGTGTTCTTTATTGCTTTACTTATATTCCGCTGCTTGCAGGAACCAGCCCAACTGGTTCCTCATATTAAGTCCGAAAAGAAAGAAAAATTGGTAATAGATAATTATACTCAAATCACCCCCCTCTTGAGTATCACATAACCTGCACACATGTTGCAAGTTGGAATTTTTTTTGCATGTATCACATCTTTTATTGAAGTCATGGCAATCTCTTTCCATGGTTATCCAGTAATAACCAAGGGTGATGATTTTTCGTGCCAATATCTTACCACTTATATGCGTACCACATACTCCAGCGTGGACATTGAACATGATTGCTTTGGCATCTTCTTGTGTGATGCAGAGTAAAAGTAGACCATGATGACCTTTCCTATGTAATTCTCCTTCTTGTAAGACATATGGTGATGCTAAACTTCTTAGGGATTTTTGAGACTTTTTGGACGCATAGAGAGGATWTACATTACTTTACAAAAACTTCAAAATGTGTGAATACCAAGGCTCGTTATCTTCACTCGTTGAAGGACTTTGCTCCTCATCATCATGTGCGTTCACATGTGCGGGAGTTTGTTGACTTTCAATGTCTAGGGGCATGTTTGTTAGTGCACTTGTAATTCGAATCATGGAAGCCAAACAAGCCAAAGCATCTGCAAATTGATTGTCTTCTCGAGGAAGGTAAGTATACTCTATTTCCTTGATATTTTGAGCGATCGTCTCCAAGTATGCTTGATAGTGTGCCAAACTTTCGCTCCTAACCTTCCATTTGCCAGAAATTTGATTGAGGATTAGGGATGAATCTCCGTATACTCTTCACTTTTCTATTCCAAGGGCCACGGCTGCCTTCAATCCAATTATGCAAGCTTCATACTCGGTTGTGTTGTTAGTAACATCAAAATACAATTTTACAAAAATCAGTGAATGCTCTTCTTCTGGTAACATCAAAAGTACGCTTACACCGCATCCTATTTGATTAGAAGATCCATCGAAAGATAAAGAATATGCTCCAACATCTATCATTAACAAGTCTTCATTAGGAAATTTGAAATCTTAATGTTGCGCTTCGCCCGGTTACGTAGCTAAGAATTCTGGAACAATGCTTCCCTTGATTGCTTTTTGAGACACATACTCTAAATCAAATTCTGAAATCATTACCACCCATGTAGATAATCTCCCGTTCATGGCTGGTTTCTCCAAGAGATACTTCTATGGATCGGCCTTCGAGACGATATGAACGGTATGAGTGAGGAGATAGTGTCGCAATTTCTTAGTAGCCCATGACACTTTGAAAGGTTATCATTGTCGCCTTTTACTCTGAATCACACAAAAAGATGCCAAAGCAATCATGTTTAATGTCCACGCACCTTATTAGTATCCAGGATTGGCACCAATATATAACTTAATCTTACCTTGCTTCGCTATCAATCACAAGAGAAAACAAAGGTTAGTGTATCAAAACTTTGCTTCGACTTGAATCGCTTATCACAACAAAAGAGACTGTTAGCATTGACAATTACGATTAAAATAATTGTAATAAAGTAAAAACGATTGAAAACCAATGAATTTACATGATTGAAATTCAAAAGTGAAATTATCATATTAATCAAAAACCATAATAAAATGTAAATATAGAATTGAATTAAATAGCCTCATAATTTGTACCTAGATTTGCAAGGAAACGACTCCGAAAGTAGCGACGGATTTGAGAACCTTGGATTTTGATGAATGATTTGTGCAGTGAGAGAGATTTTTGGGAGTTTCGAATCGCCTTAAGCACAAGAGAATTTGTTGATTTTTCGATTAAGCACCGAGAGCATGTATTTATAGGCGTATGGGAAAAGATATGTGAAAAGAGGATATATGGAACATGGATACAACCGTATATACGGTCACAGGGACCGTATATACGGTTGTGGCTGGCGTGGACAACCACGTCAGCGATCCGTGCTTAATTACTTGTTTATCTATCTTTTCATTCGGGAATTAATATCCGTGTTTTTGCATCTAATCTACAATCCAATTAACATTTATCCACTTGTGGATAAACATGATTAATCTTCAAGAATATTCCGGATAATTACCAAATTTTCTGAATTTATCTACGAATTTCTAAATTTATTTATTTTCGAATATCATGTTGCAAACTTGTAAAAATCATAGAAAATCATAGAAAAATCAGAAAAATTATTTAAAAATATTGGCCAAATCAAAAAAATGAGAGGAATAAGATGAAAATGAAACATCTTAGAAAAGACCTTTAAAAATAGTTCTAAAAATCGTTTTTATTAAGAAAAATGCCCTAAAAAATACAAAATAATTAAAATAAATATTTTCCGCCTATTATGAGCTCTCGGCATATGTTTTCAAATTCAGCTTTACCTCGACTTATGAAAAAGGATGTGGTTTATGGATTTTGTTGAAACTTTCAGGATCAAAACTATTTCAAAATGTCGTACTTTACCTCATTGGCTATTCAATTTGGGGAGACACTTTTGGGTGTCTACAGTTTGATTGAATAGCCTCAGAATTTGTACCTAGATTTGCAATGAAAGGACTCCGAAAGTTGTGACAGATTCGAGAGCTTTGGATGATGTGAGTGATTTGTGTTATTGTGAGTGATTTGTTTGAGAGAGAGGTTTTTATGAGTTTTGAATWGCCTTGTGTACGATAGAATGTGTTGATTGTATATTGRTTTTTTGTTGTTTTTCGATTAGGGAACGAGAACATGTATTTATAGGCGAATGAGAAAACATAGGCAAAATAAGAATTAGTTATACAGATTACTAACCATATATACGGTACGGGGAACCGTATATACAGTTATACTAACCGTATATACGGTTGTGTTGACGTGGCATGCCACATCAACAATTCGTGCTTAATTTTTTGGGATTTTTCCTCGGGTACCCCTGAGGTTTTGCTTAATTCCTCAGGTACCCCTGAGGTTAGACAAAATAGCTCAAATGCCCTTATTATGGATGGAAAACTAACACCGTTAGTTTTTTATACAATTAAGTCCTAATTTAACTACTTACACCCTAATTCAGCCAATTTAACTAAAAAAAATATATAAAAAAAAACAAACCCATCTTCAAACAAACCCATCTTCAAACCACCAGCCATTGATAACCCAATTCTCACCACTCAGAGATCGCACAACCAAAAACTACCACCATAACCAGCAACCACCGCACCTCCATCTCTCACAACCAGCAACCACCACCAYGAACAACCAGAAACTACCACACWGCAGAACGTCGATGCTCCCCTGCCACGCACCACCACCTGCAKCCCATCGCCACTCTCCCCTGCCACGCACCACCACCTCCAAMAACAAGCCCCAAAATTCGAAGAACGAGCAACAACACAGCAGAACAACATCAAATTCRAAACCAAAARGCCCCCGAAACCCCTTCAATTTCGAACCAAAAACCCCAAAAWWTTTWGTGATTAATGAACCCTAAAACCTCAAATTTCCGAAAATAAAACCCAGATTTCAGGTTGAAATTTGCTCCAATTCGTAATTCATAATTTGAGATGGCTTGTTTGCGAGGMAATTTATTAATGGCTGCAWCAAATTATCAGTCCCTGCCTTCGGCATCCCCCTCCTTGCGGACCGCGACTTCGSTCTTTTTCAGTATAATCGTCACRAAACGGCTCTTCTGCTCAGAAACGAAATGTTCCAAATGTTCMYGGAAATTCTTGCTACCATKGAACCGCGAATCCTCTTGAAAGAGAGGGGTGCCTTCGGGAACGCGRACAACCGAATCCRTTCGATTTAGAAAAAAGATTACTACAAAATCCTTTTATAGCTTCTTCAATTTCTCGATAAAGAGAAATATGACCAACAGTAGTTCGAAAAATAGCAATAAGTCTGGTTTGAAGAGGCTCATATACAGAACGTCTCGATTATGAACGAAAAATAGCATATTCTGCAACTTGTGCTAGATTTTGGGGTAACAATAATTTGAGCTAAAATAAGAAATAATAATCCTCGAAAAATAAAATCTGGGAATTTTGTGGGAATGTGAATTTATGAATGAAAAACTATTATTATAGAGGTGGTAATGGGGCTGTTCGTGGGTTTTGGCAATGGAGGTGGTAGGAAGGGAGGAGGGAGAAGTGATGATGGGGAGTTTGGAAGGAGAGAGAAGAGATTAGGGGTTAGTTGGGTCGAATTAGGGGAAAAGACTAACGGTGTTAGTTTTTCCGTTAGAGTAAGGCCATTTGAGCTATTTTGTCTAACCTCAGGGGTACCTGAGGCATTTCTAAAAACTCGGGGGTACCTGAGGAATTAAGCAAAACCTCAGGGGTACCTGAGGAAAAATCCCTAATTTTTTTTATCTATCTTTTCGTTCGTGTATATTTATCCGTATTTTTGTATTTAATCTACTATTCAATTAACCTTTATCCACTTTTGGATTAACTCGGTGGAAAAGTCTAATCTTCTAGAATATTCCTGATCATACCCGAATTATTTGGATTTAACTAAGAATTTTAGAATTTATTTATTTCAGAAAATCATTTTAAAAAACTCGTAAAAATCATAGAAAGTCAAAGAAAAATCAGAAAAATAATTTAAAAATATTGGTGAACTCAAAATAATGAGAAGAACAAAATTAGGGAAGTGACCTGCGAAAAATATTCTAAAAAAATCCTAAAATTACAGAAAAAGGCCTAAAAATAGAAAATAATTAAAATTAATAAAAATAAATACTTTTTGCCTATTATTGGGCTCTCGACATATGATTTCAAACTCAATTTTAATTCAACTTGTGCAAATGGATGTGGTTTATGGGTTTTGTGATAGCTTCCGGAATCAAATCTATTTTGAAATGTCATACTTTTCCTCATCGGCTATTCAATTTGGGGAGATACTTTTGGGTATCTTCACCTATAAAGCAAGAAAATCTCTAGGACATGAAGTTTGAACATTTAATAAAATCGGAAACTAAGAAACCTTTAGGATACTTTGTTATACCTCTACCTTTTCTGTGTGACCAAAAACTATATTTCTTATATTTTTCTACTTAATTTTAAGGCAATTTCCATCATATTTTTTTGTATGACTATAAAAAGTTGAATTTATAAGTATTACATGTCTTTTACCGTCACTCACTCCTTCGCCGTTACCTTTATTTATCCCCTAATCTGTGACCTTTGGTTCATGACCAGACTATGGAGTCCTTCGCCTTGCTTAATAAAATTATAGGCAAGGCTTAAAACGATTTTCGCAACTCCCCAAAAGAGTGCGGTGGCGAATTCCTCTACTCGTTTCCGAGATACACATAATGTAACAACTCCACGCATACTCACATTATGCAAAAGTAAGAATTCAATTGCAGCAAAATCAAAGTCATCACCAAGTGGTCGTACTCCCCAAGGATGAGGGATTGGATCCAGTGACACCCTGACGCTCGTACAACCTATTGGCGACTTCATTGTGGAATTTACCAAAGCTTTTATCTTTAATGACGTGTGGACAATACTTAAGATTGGATTACATGTTATACTCAAGAGGGGGGGGGGGTGAATTGAGTATTGAGTGTATGTTGTAAATTTTTTGATTAGATAAGACTAGTTAAGAACCAGTCCTTAAGCAGCGGAAAATGAATATAAGAAATAAACAACACCAAGATTTAACGAGGTTCGACTTCTAATAAGTCTACGYCCTCCACTCACTCACTCTTTTATTAATCACCTCTGATTGACAAAAGAATACAAACAATCCGAATATGCACCTCTTCACAAACATATCCCCAACTTCCACCTATGGAAGTTCTACCCAATCACCAAGTATAGTGATTCAAATGAACTTGATCCTCGACCAAGTTCCCCAGCAAATTAAACTCTTAAACTTCTCACTTGATAGCACTTTGTCTCTCAAATACAAAATAGCCATACTGCTTGGAATGAGAGTAAATTAATACCTAAGTGTAGTAATGGATTAATGCTAGGTCAATATCAAGAGACAGCTTTCGCAACTATGATTTTCGTAAAAGACTCGTGCAAAAGTGTTAGGGTTTGTGTGTTCCACATCCTCTTAAGTAAGCCTTTGGTAAGCATACTGTATGAGATCATGAGGATATATTTTCCTTGGAAATAAGATAATATTTCACGGAAAATATATTCTACTAATTTTATTTGCAATCAAATAAAATCATCTTATGAACTCAACAATATACTTTCCATACTTAAGAGGCTTTCTTGCACAATACCCTTCCATCCGTTTATTTTCAAAATCAATTTTACACGAAAATAAACTTTCCAAAAACACTGATGTTAGGAAGTAGACTTGAGTGGACTGGTCTGGAACTGTTTTTAGACTGTTTCAATCAACTCAATTTACTTGAAGTTGTCTATAATAAGCAACCGAGATAAATTATTATATCTAACTTGTTCAACTCTTTAATATTGACCTTTATAGTGCATTTTATCAATCCAAAACTGCTTACATTGCAACTAAGACCTAAAACTATAACTCTTGAAAGCTTGGTCTTCATGCAATCTTTGAGATGTAGCTTCATGAGCTTCATCTTTACAATCTTTGAACTTGAGTCTTTTATCTGCACATGCAAACAAAACTTGCATATCTATTTTAGTTYAAAGTGGTTTGTCATCATTCAAACTCAAGGTAGGAACTCAACAAATTCTCCCTTTTTTATTATGACAAACCATGAAGCTCCCCCCTGCAAAAGACATCATTAAGTTTGGGAACTTTTTCAAAAGTTTGACTTCTTTTATGAACCCAAGGAACTGGTGTCGTACTATTCCTGCAGATTATTCACAATTTACAAGTACACCAGTTTACAACTAACTAACAATGGTTTAAGAAAGAGTTACTAAGTACAAAGGAGTAGATACTAATTAGACTAAGCGCTCTTAGACTTAAACATGCATTCTCAATAAGAACATCAGTTAGTTCAAACTTGTTTCCAAGCCATTAGGTTGAACAGAAGTAAAGTGTGTGGAATACACTTACTTACAGACCAGAGTGGTCGTCTGTCACCTCTAACAAGGCCTTTAACCTTGCTCTAGTTTCTGTAACACACACAGATTAAAACTCAAGTGACCTTTTTCCACTTGAGATAGGTGGAAATTGATCAGCATTTCACCTGGTTTCCCCCTTTTGTCATCATCAAAACAATTCAAGGAACAAAAAATAACATAACAAAAACACAACTAGTAGTGGAAACTACTAATTATATTAAAGTTATAGCTAATATAGGCAGCTCAAACAACATTCTAGAGATGCTAATGATGCCAAGTGTTCCTGTACATAGTAGCAAAAGTAATAGTCCTACTTAAATAGTTATTACAGACCAATAGGAAACCAAATTACATAGAATAATGTTTTGTAATTTGGGAGAGGGGAAACCAATGATAGAGTTTTGCAAAATAAGAGGGGTTAGCAGCAATATAGAATAAGAAAAAAGGTAATTTAATCAACTCCAGAGTCATATTCAGTCTTAGCATCATCATCCTCCTCCTCGAGGTCCTCTGAAGCATCCTCTTCTTCCTCCACTTCCTCTTCTTCCTCATTCTCAGAAACCAGATCTTCATCCTCCTGAGCAGCTTGGGAAGACTCTTCCTTCTCAGCAGAATCGTTCTGACCTGGAATACCTGCTTGGTCAAGGAGAACCTCAACCTTCCTGTAGGATTCTTGAAGAGTATTACAGAGTTGAGTGACACTGTTGATCATTGATTGCACCATTGTGTTCTGGTCACTCAATTGCTTCACCAAGGCATAAGTTGCCTAAAATAATTCGGTACTAGTCCCTGCACCTGCTACATTCCCCTTAACATCATCTTTCATCTTCAAAATCCCACCTGCATAGCTCATGCCTTTCTGACCTATAATCTGATTGGTGAGATGGGACATTGTTCTATAATCTCCCATCATGGGAATCTTCCAGTGATTAAACACTAAGGTAAGCCAGCCACCATAAGACAGAGCATGTTTTACCTTCTCAACACAGCAGATCACGTGTCCAAGAACCACATCAGGGAGATTGACTGGAATGCATTCCATGAGATAGTAAATAAGAACACTATCCATCAATCGTACACACATACGTCCTTGTGGTTTGGGAAACACAATTTTTGAGGCTATTTTATGAAATATCCTCATAATTGGTTCCATTAAATGACCGATGATGTACCCCTGCTTAGGGTCAGGTGGACCATTGAACAACCGGTTCTGGATCTGTTCTGCTGCGACTCCTTTAACACTTGACCAATTTTTACGAGAATACACATCAAGTCCCTTTGTGGGAACCTTAAGTATATCGGCCAATTTCTTCTCAAATAAGTTTATATGAGTTTTCTTAACAAAGGAAAAATAGGACTCATCATCCTTAGTGTGCAGGTGGGGATAGAATTCTTCAACCAAAGGCATAAACACATCCAATTATTTAGCAAACAACACATACCATTTTTGGAAATCTAGGGCATCTCTAATTTCATGCAAGAACTTGTTTTCTACCCAACTCTTAACAATAGAGAAACCAACTAGAATCTCCTTATCGGAAAGATCATACAGAGGTTGAGGACTGATAGACTTACTTTTCTTGGGCTTTGGGCCCTCAACAATGGTTAGTGCAGATTGCTTTTTCTTCTTGTCCGCAGGGGACTAGTCTTGTTGTGGTCCAGCCATTACTTCTTCGTCTTTGGAAGCTTCAGCACCCTTCCTGGCAACCGTCTTTACTCGTACAACTTTGCTTGCAGTAGTCTGTTCCTATGAACCCAACCCTACATTAGTTTCCCCCTCAACAGCAGCACCCACTTTTTCCTTCTTCTTCTCTACTAGTTTAGGAGTGGTCTTGGGATTAGGGGTTTTAGATTTTATGGTGGTTTTGGATGGTTGTTTTGTGGTGGTGGGTTTCGGTATTCCTTCACAACTTTCTTCAGAACCGCCTTAACTATTTTGGATGGCGTTTTCTTTGCTGCTATCTTTTTTGGCTTTCATCTCCTTTCTCATTGCGCCAATCACATCCTCCTTTTCAACCTCCTATTCAACCGGTTCAGACTCCTTCTCTTCAACCTCATCCTCCTTCTCCGATTTCTCCAGTTTAAAGTGCGCCACCGATTCTGGTGTAGTACTCTTTTGTTTGGGTGAGATTGACTTTTTGGGATTGGTGGTTTTTGTGGGTTTTGGAGTTGCGGTTTTGATAGTTTTGGAGGTGGCTTTGGGAGTTGCAGTTTTTGTGGTGGATGTTGGAGTAGTGGTTTTGCTGGTTGCAGCCTTCTATGAATTTCTCCTGATTAGAGGCTCCTCGTCCTATTCCTCGACTTCTTCTTCCAGAATTTCCTTCACAATCGACTCAATTACTTTCTCAAACTCCTTGTTTTGGGTCTCGATTTCTGGAGACTCAGTTACTTTCTTCTCAACTAACCTAGTGCTTCTTCTCTTAGACATGGTGAGACTGAATTGTGACTCTGATTTGAGCAAATGAAATAAAATAGAAAACCTGAGCAATTTGTGTCTTAAGAATTCAGAGAGAGAAGAACACAGAATAAGAACAATTAGAATTTGCAAGGAAAATTATATAACCGCAATGCAAGTGAGAGAAAGAAAAATGGAAAGTGTTTGATCAAATGAAAAAGGAAATATTTTGATGACATGCAAGATGTTTATATCAAGGAAAGATTGATAAGCAACGGATATTTCGTAGGAAATTTGAACAATTATCTGTTCTTACAAGTGGCAGTTGCCATAATTACATCCAACTTTGCAATGAATTCCAAAATTTGAAATTGGCTGAAATTAGAATTAAATATTCAGAAATTAACCGCCTCAAAAAACTGGTTCACAAGTGGTCTGTCACTGGTCTGTGCAAGCATATCCTTTTTCAAGACTTATGCTAATGTACCATGAGTACTTGATTGATCAGTTCAGCATCGCATATGAACTTTGTGAGCCCTAAAGAAAAAAGAAAAAAGAAAGAAAAATAAAACAAAAATACCAAAAAAATATATAAATACAAAGAAGACATCATTTTGACTAGCCAAAGGAGGCAAGTCAAGACCTAAGAGCTCATTGTCTAATTTTAATCATACCCAACAAGGTACGAAGCTTCATCGCTATACGCGATTGTTGCTACACGCAACATTCTTCCCGAAATAGAGGTCCAAGTGGCAGCCCGTTAGGAAGGTGTTCCTAAGGAACGAGCGCGCTTCCGACGAGAAATTTACATTACGTCTTCCGAAAAGCCAAGGTCAGCCGCTTAGGGACAGGCATCTGCACACACAACTCTCCCAAGCCAAGGTCACCGTAGGTACTTTCCGAAGGAACAGGCGCTTCCGACGGAACTGTGCATTACTCCGCACCAAATCATCAAATTACTTTGACTGTCGTCTACAGGAGATTTCGTCTTCTTTCAGACTCAGTCAAAGTGGGGCTCCTTCACAGAAACAGCTTCTTTAACAACTTCGGGTTTTGGAATCTTCTACCCGCCCCAAAATTCCACTATGCACACTTCGGGTCTACGATTTTTCTCCCGCTACTGAAATCCAGCACACAAACAGATTTTCGGCTTATGGTATCTCCGCGCTAACGAAGTACCTAGCCAAGCAGTCTTTCTCGGTTCTACATTTCTCCACGCCTACAACAAAATATCCAGCACAATGCATCTTTTTCGGGGTCTCAATCGATTTCTCGCCGCTAAAAGAAATCCAGCACAAGCATTCTTCGGGCTTATGCGTTTCTCCCGCCTACAGAAATCTCAAGCAAACACCGTCTTTCGGCTTCGGATCTTTCTCACGCTATCAGAAGTCCGTCAGCGACATCTCCGCGGTTCTGGAATCTTCGCACCGCTCAAGAAGTGTCCCAAGCCATTCTTCGCGTTTTGGAACTTCTTGCTCGCAACCAAAACATTCCGCATATCACACATCAACGCTCTCCCAACTGCCTAAGCGTTCAGCCGTAAGGGAGAAAACCACCGAGGATCGCAGGCGCCATCCAGGCACTAACAGCCCGATGGGCGCGGTAACAGGTAAAAACTGAACATTGTGTTTTGCAGTACGGCAGGAGACCGAGTAAGGGTACATCATGGTCGCGGAACGCTCTTGAGTTGCTTCTCCGCTCCCGAAGTCCGAATACATTTGACTTCTCTACTTACGAGACTATCGGTCTCTTCAGACTCATCAAAGTGGGGCTTCTGCGTAGACACCTGAAAATGTCTCCGCCCAAATGAGTTAATCCGTGATGAAACAACCGCCGCTCTCGCGATTGTTTACGACTAAGAAAAGATGCTTTTGAACTCCAAAAGTCGGAAATACGTAAGGTCGTTACTCGGACTATTGACAAAGGTCCAATACAAAGGTGCAAAAAATATTTTTCTTTCGGTTTTCTCAAAGGTTTTCAAACCAAGTTAACGCTGCGCGATCTCTGCCTTTTAGAATTTTCATCGTGTTCGTCACATTTTTCTGAATCGCCAGTATTTGTCAAATTATTTTTTCTGATTTTATCAGATTCTATGAATTTGTCTTTTAAATACGCAGAATACGCAGAAGAAATATGATTGAATAAATGTAGAAAAATACGCGGATGCATCTAGAATTCATAGCTTGTCTTGCCGAAAGGAGGCGCTCTGAATAATACCGTAATCTCTAGAAAAATCGAGACGTATGGCAGAAGAATATATTCCCGTAATCGAAAATATTTCAGATTTTTGGGAAAAAATATATAACGCAAAGGCGTATATGATCGCCTGGAGAGACAAGCGTATATACGCTGCCTTGAGCGTATATAACGCTGCCATGCCCTCAGCCGTATATCACGCTCCTCAGCGTATACACTTGTTCATCACGAAACTCTCCTTGTGAGGAGCGTATATACGCCTGAGTAGTGAGCGTATATACACTCCCCTATAGCGTTATTATTCGCTTCATCCTCAGCGTATATACGCCCCTGTTCTTTCCTCCGCGCCAATAATCTGCCTTGCCCTCATTCGAGAAGACACGGCGTTTTGACAGATTTTCCATACGACTTCCGACTTTCCATTTCCAAACTTCTAAGCCATTCTCTCTCCATTCAGCAAAACAGCTCGTTCACACAAAGCTTTTTCACAATAACACATAAAACACGAGTCTTTTGCGTTCTTTCGCATCTCGATTTGACAAAGCCGAAAACAAGGTTGAATATTCTGAGATTACTCCCCAATAGATTCTCTCTTCGACTTTCTTTTAATTTAGTTTAACCTTGTTGTATGAGTTTAATGCTAATTTTAAACAATGTAGTAGAAACCGACTTTCAATCGATGTCCCTGTAATATGTAGGTTCCATACGAGTTTGCCATGTTTCTTTGTTTTGATTTTCGTCTTTTTGATTTCGTTTTCATTATTCAATCATTGTCAATACTAACAAATTCTTCGTTATTCTTCTGTATTAGCCGATTCAAGGCGTGAAGGTTCATTACGCTCGATGTCTTACATGAACTAACAATTGTTTCTTTGTCCTTTATAGTAGCTGATTCAAGGCAGAATGATTCGTTTACGTTTCGTGTTTACAAACTTCTCGGTTTTAACAAACGAAACCATTGTTTTGTTGCCAGATTTAAGGGTAAGATTGGCTTTGTATAGTATATTTGAAGTTCATTATACTTCATTACTTGTTCATTGTTGATAGTATTTGTAATATATTTTTGTTAAACAAAAGACCGTATAATCATGTGAACCCTCACCTTTCAAAAGTCAAAGAATTAACCTCCATGCCGCACCCACGGCTATTCTGTAGGCCACTCTTTAACTCTTGATGAAATACAAAGTTGGTGTCGTCACTAATCTCTGCCTCCTAAGGCTCTCTACCGGCTGTCCCCCCTCTTTCCTATAAGTGCATACACACTCTAATCTCTCAAGATAATTTTCCGGCGTTCCAGACGACGACTTCTAAGTGCTGAAAAAATGTAAGTTGTGTGCATTCCAATAAAGTCGTGTTGATGGAATTACTATGAGCACCGAGTAGCAGGCCTCTCACATCGGGCGAATTGGGTACAATCCTCATTCCGCATACCCGCCATTCGCCCCCGACACCACATGCGACTTCTTCCTCCTGATTCGGACTGTGAGCCATTTGATTTGGCCAAACCACAACCGCTCTCCCGCCCCCCCTCTCCGCTCCTCGCATCAAACACCTTTTCCTAGCAGCGAGTGCGATTCCCCCTGATTCCCACCGACCAACACACTCCCACCCAACGACACCTCACGTGGCGACTCCCCGCTGACTCAAGCCCACGCAAAAGCACCTCGATGTAGTACCAAGCCGCGCGCCCGCTATACGCTGAGGGCGCGGCCCACGTCCTACACTTGGTTTTAGAGAGTTGGACAGGATTTTTTGAAATATTAATAGCACTTGTGTTGTCACATAAAATGGGAACTCTTCCGAAACAGACCCCAAAATCCTTTAGTTGTGACTTTATCCACAGGAGCTGAGCATAACACAAAACAACTGCAATGTACTCAGTCTCAGCCATAGATAAAACCACAAAATTTTGTTTCTTAGATCCCCATGAGATGAAGCAAGAACCTAAGAAATGGGCCATTCTAGAAGTGCTCTTCCTGTCCACAATAAAACCAGCAAAGTTAGCATATGTGTATCCAATTAGGTTCATACTGCTTCCTTTTGGATAGCAGATACATAGATCATCAATACCATTTCAGAATCTTCTTGACAGCCTTTAGGTGAGATTCCTTAGGGTTGCTTCGAAATCTAGCACATAACTTTACTAAAAACACTATATCTGGCCTGCTTGCTATCAAATACAATAATAAGTCAATCATACCTCTGTACAACTTACCCTCAACATCTTTTCCCTTCTCATCTAGACTCAGTCTTGTGGAAGTTGGAATGAGTGTTTCATAGGAATTGCTATCATGTAGACCATATCTCTTCATTAGCTCCTTGAGATATTTCAGCTGATGGATCATTATTCCATCCTTGGTTTGCTTGATTTGAAGCCCTAGGAAGAACATAAGTTCTCCCATCATACTCATCTCAAATTAACTTTTCATCAAATTTGCAAACTCATCCCACAAATCAGGATTAGTAGCTCCGAACAAAATATCATCAACAGATATTTGAACCACTAACATATCATTTCTCTTGTCTTTTAAGAATAGTGTCTTGTCAACCAAACCTCTCTTATATCCATTTTCTAGAAGAAAGCTGGAAAGTCTCTCATACCATGCTCCAGGAGCTTGTTTGAGAACATAAAGAGCTTTATCAAGTTTGAACACATGGTTTTGCAAGTCACTATCCTCGAAGCCAGGGTGTTGCTCCACATAAACATCTTCTTTCAAATAGCCATTAAGAAAGGATATCTTAACATCCATTTGAATGAGTTTGAAGTTCATGTGGGCTGCAAATGCAATTAAAATCCTGATTGCCACAAGCGGGGCAACTAGAGTAAAGGTTTCATCATAATCAATTCCTTCTTGTTGATTAAACCCTTGTACCACTAGCCTAGCTTTATTTCTGACTATAACACCAGATTCATCGAATTTGTTTCTAAATACCCATTTGATTCCAATAACAAACATATGATCCTTCCTAGGTTCAAGATGCCAAACTTGATTTCCCTTAAACTTATTGAGTTCATCTTGCATAGCTAAAACCCAATTTGGATCCGTTAAAGCCATTTTATATTTAGTTGGTTCAACATTTGAATGGAAGGAGTAAAATTCACAAAAGTTCTGATCTGTAAAGTGTAGATTTCTTAGTCTGCATCCCTTTGCTAATATCACTAATAATAAGATCAGTGGGGTGAGAGGACTTATACTTAAAAGATTTGTTTGTATCAAAGTGTACATTTGCGCTTTCCAATGTTATACCTGGTTTGGTACTGGTTCCCCCCATGTCATTTTCATTTTGAATGGGTAAACCAGTTCCTCTAGTCATATCAGCTGCATTATCTTCATGTGGATGTGCCTTTGAGTCACTTTCTTCTTCCCTTACCTCTTGAGCTACTTGATTCTGTGTTGTACCAGACTCTTGCTCTCTAGGAGAATTGTGTGGTGAGTCTTATTCAGCATCATTTCCTTCGTCATCTCCTGTGAAGTTCAGCATACCTATCTCKAACTTATCACTATTATCAACCTGCACATGCTTGCTAAACATGTTAGTCTCATCAAACAAAACATGGATACTTTCTTCAACACACAAGGTTCTATTATTGAAAACTTTGTATGCCTTGCTGTGTGAAGAGTATCCAACGAAAACACCCTCATCACTCCTTGGGTCAAACTTATCCAAACTAGATTTACCATTATTGTGTACAAAGCGTTTGCACCCAAAAACTCGTAAATGTGCAATGTTTGGTCTTCTTCCCGTAAAAAATTCAGAAGGAGTTTTCTTCAGTAGTGGTCTCAACATTACCCTGTTTAAAATATAACACGAGGTACTCACAACTTCAGCCCAGAAGTTTCGAGGTAAACCATTCTCTAAAAGCATAGTTCTTGCCATTTCTTCTAGAGTGCGATTTTTCATCTCAACTACTCAATTTTGTTGTGGAGTTCTGGGAGCTGAAAAGTTGTGACTTACACTATGATCATTGCAGTAGGTTACAAAACTGACATTGTCAAATTCAGAACCATGGTTAGATCGGATAGAGACTAGTTGATGATTAATCTTGTTTTGGACTTGTTTTACTAGGATTTAAAGTTCCTCAAAAGTTTCATTCTTGAATTTTAGAAACAAACACATAACTATGACCATTTCTACCTTGCACACGCATGGGTCCACACAAATCCATGTGTAAAAGCTCGAATGGTTTAGTAGTGCTTACAACCTTCATTGGCTGGAAAGATGACTTGACATGTTTACATTTTGCACATTCATGACAAATATGATCTGCAACAAATTTGATGTTAGGTAAACCTGTAACCAAATCTTGAGATCGCAATTTTTTTAACAGAGAAAAACTTACATGTCCAAGTCTCTTATGCCACAACCAATGGTCATCTTAGACAAGTAGCACTAGTCATAGGAATCTGACTCAAAAATGCTATGTAAACATTATTGTGTCTTAACCCCTTGCAGACCAGTTCCTTTGTTTTAGTGTTCACTATGTGACAAAGATTGGTTTCAAACTCAACATGATTTCCTTTGTCACACAGCTGAGAAATACTCAAGAGGTTGTGTTTCAAACCTTCAACAAAGTAAACATTATCAATTGCTTGAGAAAGTGTCTTATCAACCTTACCTATACCCTTAATCAAACCTTTGCTATTATATCCGAAGGTGACACTTCCTCCTTCATAGGCTACGAGTKAAAGAAATTGACTTTTATCACCGGACATGTGTCTTGAGCAACCACTGTCCAAATACCAATATGGCTTTCCTTTCACTCTAACCTGCACAAACAAATCAAGGTTTGGTCTTAGGAACCCAGAATTTCTTGAGTTTCTTGTTCTTTGGAACTGGTCTGGCTCTGTCCTTTCTAATCCAGATTTGTTTCACAATTGTCCCTTTTGTTTTATCACGTTTTTCCCTTTTGTACATATATTGTGTGTGACCTTTTGGGCATTGAACTTTTTGGACATGTGACTCATTTCTTTTATCATGTTTTTTTCTTAGTCTAGCATGAATCAATCATATGTCCATTCTTACCACAATAGCTGCAAACATGCATGTCCTTTACAAACACATACTTACCTCGCTTGAATTCAGAAATTCAAGCACCATCTCTGCCTAACTTTTGTGGCTGTTGGGAGCTAGAACCAGTATACCCTAATCCAAAACTCTGAGAATTTCCAGATTGAGAGGTTAGGATATTTAGAGTACTTTGAGCATCGAGCAACCTGTTCATCTGTCTTAGGCAATCATTTAGATCCTGTTCATTGGTTTCAAGTTTTTTAAGTTAAGCTTCATGAAATTCTACAGCAATGGCAAGATCCAATTTTTCCCTATGAAGCTCATCTTTAAGTTTTGAAACCAGTTCCAGGTCTGGTTCGTTAGTGGTCTCAATGTTCTTGCCTTTTTGTAGTTTGTATATTTCGGCTTGAAGATCACAAATTTTACCTTCATATTCTAAATGTAAAGATTCAATATCAACATCTTGATTACCAGAGGCAACTTCAGTGTTGATACTTTTCTTTAAATTGAATATTTCAGATTGTAAATCACAGATCTTGCCCTCATATTCCAAACACAATTCTTCGACACTAACATTTGCACCACTAGTGCTAGCAAGAGAATTTTTCATATTCACATACTCTTTGAATAGTTCTTCAACATCATCAATCATATAATTATGAGCTAGAATTAAATCAGCATGTTCTAGAGTAAAACTCTTCTATTTGAACTCAAAATTTATTCCTTCCACTTCAGCATCCTTAAGTTTACTAAAACCTTTGTCATTGTTTTGATTAAAAATTTCTCCAGTAAAATCTCACTGTGGTTTTTAGTAACTCAAGTTCCATATTCTTCTTGAAGGTTCTGTGGTACTCAAGAGGGGGGGGGGGGGAATTGAGTATCCTAGTAATTTGGCTATTTTTCTTTCTTTTCGGATTGTGTATGAGGAACCAGTTGGGCTGGTTCCTGTAAGCAGCGGAATAAAAGCAAAGTAATAAGGAACACAAAGATTTAAAGAGGTATACCCAACTATGGGCTACGTCCTCCTACCCTTTGTTCTTTTATTAATCGACTCCGAAAAAACAAAGAACACACTCCCTGCTGTTTCCCTACTGCGGGAACCAACACACCCCACACACAACTCTGAATGTGCATTCGACTCACACTCGTAAGTCCAACTTGTGTTTGAACTCACAAACACTCACTTGCTTGGCTTCCAACCCATCTGTTGAATGCCTTACAATATCAAAGTTTCTCTCTTTTGAATTTACTTCTAAAAAGCTAATAAGAGAATTGATTTGCTCGATTTGTGCTCTTGTATATGACTTGAAGTAGGGTTTTTATGCTTCTGTGTTTTTCTCTCTAAAATTACTCTTTTTCAAACTTAGAGAGATGTATGAAATATATAAACTTAGATGAGTATATATATGCATGGAAACCTAAACCCAAGTTACCAAAAAATCACATAGCTTATCGATCAAGGCAAAGATGCGATTTTATGGAAAATATTTATCTTATTTGACTTAATCACATGGATAGAATCAAATAAGATAAATACTCCTAGGATTAAGGTAACYAAAATATATCCTCATCTATTTTCCAACTGCTTAGAATATTTTTAAAAACAAATCGTTGAATAACATTTTAGGAAAATCTTTTTAAAATCCACAGCTATTATATTCCACGTAGAGACCTAGTTGGTTCCCCAGCCTGGTTTCCTAGAATGAGTATGTTATGAATTTTGTTTAAGACTTGTGTCAAAATTCATAACATRACTCAAAAAACACTTAAGTACTTATAACACCTTTACAAACAAATCATACTACGGAGCACATTAMGTGAAAAACTATAATAAAACACTTACGAACTAATTCTTCCATTCTTCATGCATGATAAAAATAGTTATATTTAAAATAAAAAAACATATTACCGACCGAAAAATCGGTCGGTACCGACCGATTTTTCGGTCAGTAGTATTTTTTGTTTTTTTTTCGAATCAAATAACTCAAATCGACTTTCACACCCGAAACCCTCACAAACCACCTAACTCCTCTTTATCATTCTCTCTCTSCTCTATCCCACTCAAACCCCTAACCCCTCTCTATCATTCTCTCTCCTCTATCCTCTCAGATCTCCTCCCACTCTCGTCTCCTCTCATCTCTCACTCTCATCTCCTCTCATCTCATCTCCCACCACCACTCAAATCTCCTCTCATCTCCCACCACCACTCAGATCTCCTCTCATCTCCCACCACCACCGCCGCTCCTTTGTCGAGTCTTTTGGAGCACTTCTATCAAAGCACTTCCATTGAAGCTCTTCCGCCACTCCCTTTTGTATTCCATCAAAGCACACGAGATTTAGGTATTTTCTCTTTCAATTCTCTTCAATTTGCTCGAATATTCGACTTAGGGTTTAGTGATTTGGGGCTTAGTGATTTTCGCCCAATTTTTCTTGAATTCGTTCGTGTTTGTGCTTGTTGTTCCTTGGACTTGTTGCTTTCTTGCTGCATGCTCAAATCTGGGTGGTTTTTGTTAGAATAGTACTGAGTAGTGTTAGCATGTAAATCTGGAAATGGAACAATGCAAAAAAGGTTGAGGTCTAAATCTGGGTTTGACTAAACAAAACACAGTGTGTTAGAAAATGATAGTCCGTAATTAAAAAGTAGTGTAATTAAGGAAATAATAAGTTTGTTGCACTATACAAAGTTTGMTGGGAAACAAAATGGGCCGGAATTAATGGTCATTAGCCTTTTGATTAATGGTGTTGTGTTGGGTGTTAATGGTGTTGGCGAATTGCGAACTCATGCAATGCAGTGTCAGTTCTTTTGATTAATGGCCAAAGAGACTCTTGATTTCTGGCTCAATTCACTTTATCCCAGACAGCACTCCTGCTTTGGCTTTTGATATGTTAATTTACACCACATTCATTATTGCTTTCTTTTATTTGTTTTATTTTACTAAGAAATATGCATTTTGATTTGATGATTTGAGTAGTTAAATTGCACTTTGTTAGAATWATCTTGACTTGGTTGAGTATAAAATTTGCGAACAGGATTAAGGTAACCAAAATATATCCTCATCTATTTTCCAACTGCTTAGAATATTTTTAAAAACAAATCTTTGAAAAACATTTTCGGAAAATCTTTTACAAATCCCTGCTATTATAATCCACGTAGAGACCTAGCTGGTTCTCCAGCCTGGTTTCCTAGAATGAGTATGTTATGAATTCTGTTGAAGACTTGTGCCAGAATTCATAACATGACTCAAACAACAGTTAAACACTTATAACACCTTTATAAACAAATCATACAACGGAGCACATTACGTGAAAAACTATAATAAAACACTTACGAACTAATTCTTCCATTCATCATGTAATCTTCAAGACTTTGAAGCTTCCTTGGATTCTTCAGTTAAAGACAACTCTTCTTTCTTGGAATGGCTTCGAAAGGCTTCCATGCTCAATGTCTTGGAATCAACTCAACTACTGCACAAGTATCATGGTTAATGTACAATAAAGAGTATATGACTACTTTTCAGTATAGAAATCTAGGAAACAGTTCCTACTGGTTCCCCACCAGTACATAGAACATTCATTCACTCAACTGTTCCCTGTAAGGAGACAAGTTAGTTTCAACATATAACTCACATAAGTAATAACTTGTCTGGAAACAGTATTCTATAATAGCTGGTTCCCTGACCAACTATATTCAATGTAAAGTATCCTGTTTCGTGAAGCTATTTGTCATCACTCAAAAAATAAGCGACTCAACAAATTTCCCCTTTTTGATGATGACAAACCAATTGATGTTCCTGCAACAAAAAATGTTAAAAAAACCTCAATTTATGTACTCAAAGGAATTTGAGCACTACCAGCAGACTCAATGACTCAAATGAACAAGTTAGCTAATCTAACTAGTTCTTATAAAAAAATAATACTCTAAACAGAACTCACTCCTACTCTAATACAGAACTACTTTTACTTGACTCAATCTAAACTAGCAGGTTTCAGGCTTCAAATTTCTACATGATTTCCCCCTTTTGGCATCATTAAAAAGATTCTCAAGTAAAGGCAATATGCACAAATTGTTTAATGTGCTCATCCAAGCAGTGGCATCAACCACCATTCAAGTGTTTTGCTGCAAGAAAGATTAGTCAAGCAATTCATACCATAGTACAGTTAATATTTCATACCGGCCACCAAAGTTCAACAAAAGAACCCTAATCCACATAGAAGGAATGTTCGTGGATAGGGTGAGAATAGTACAGACCAGCAAAATCAATTATTAGAGAATTAAAAATAAAGGGGAGGGGAAACAAGAGCGAACAGCATCACTCCTCTCCATCATACTCTTCCTCCTCCTCCTCATCTACATCATCATCCTCTGGTTCATCATCATCATCAGGTTCTTCTTCGAACCCTTCTTCCTCATCATGATCTCCTGTAGCTTGCTGCTGGTTCTCCTAAAGCAGTGTAATTAAGGAAATAATAAGTTTGTTGCACTATACAAAGTTTGATGGGAAACAAAATGGGCCGGAATTAATGGTCATTAGCCTTTTGATTAATGGTGTTGTGTTGGGTGTTAAAGGTGTTGAGAATTGCGAACTCATGCAATCAGTGTTCAGTTATGAAGTAAAGCTTTTTGATTAATGGCAAGAAGACTCTTGTTTCTGGCTCAATCATATCCCAGAAGCACTCCTAATTTCTGGCTTCTTTTGATGATGTATTTACCACTGCATTCATTAATTGCTTTCTTTTATTTGTTTTATTTTACTAAGAAATATGCCATTTAGATTTGATGATTTGAGTAGTAAATTGCACTTTGTTGATATAATCTTGACTTGGTTGAGTAGAATGCGAACAGGGAAGTATAATAATGGCGTTGTAAGAATACTTGGTAAGGCTTGTTAACTAATATATCATGTTCCTTGAATTTTTGATTTTAAGGCATTGTATGAGATACTAAGACTAAGAGTGAAGTGCAAGGGGTATGATAAATTAGAACTAGAATGAAGGCAAAGGAAGTAGTTATAAAATATGAACAACAGGAAAATTAAAGTTTTTTTTTTTTGACGAGTGAAAATTGAAGTTGATAATAACACCTAATGTATGGAAAGTTTGTTATAATTACAATGGTTGCTCTATTCTTTATTACAGAGTAGTTGTTTTTTTGTATAATCTCATTATATAAGTGAAGGGGGAGCAGGTGTCCCGCTTCGAAATCTTCCGTTTTACCTTATCCTAAAAATATTACAAAAATTAAATGTAAGCATTATTTACGCAAATTAAAATTCAATCAATTCAAATTAAAAGCAATCATTACATTTTCCAAAAACCAAGCTTGACACATATAAATAAATTCAAAACTTACATATCAGTACAACTTTGATTACTTATCCCACAAAATTCATAAATCTAAATGAATTGGAATAAGGTATTTCAAAAAAGAGCGAGGAATCGCAAATTAGCATATATTAAAATGGAGGAAAAACATGTTCTTTGCTTTGTATTAGCTTTAATTTTTCTTGATTATAGTATTTGAATATTCTATTTGGTACTTCTGTAGTGAGTTTTATTATTATTTTTGAAACCAATATGGCAGTCATTCTTTGCTTAAATGTACGTAGAAAGATTACCTCGAATATTACTACCGAATAACACCAAAAATAAGAGTGACTAAAAATGAATATGCATGATCTTAATCTACCAATTACTAAAAAATATGTTAGGTTTATATAATGAGATAGGAAAAAAATGTTTTGTAATCTAATATTTCCTTTTCTATATTGAAGTTTTTGTATGCAACAGTGCACAATAAAGGGCGCCACTTACTAAATAGGCGGTGGTTTTTTATTATATTTCGAATACACACAAAATTAATAGTAACTAAGTATGCAATAGAACTAGAGGTTAACTCTTAAACTTTGTAGAATATATTGGTAGATGGATTATGAATAACTTTAAATCCACGCACGCATCGGACTGCAAAAATACTAGTTTGTCTCTATTCAAGCATGTCCTTTTAAACCGTTATTGTTCCATATATATTTAAAATAAAATCAGTTATATGGTATTTTGTTTATTTATCTCAATGTGTAGATTATTTAATATCTAATTTGCATAATTTTATTCTTATTTATAACTCAAGACATTTAACATTTAATATTGGCATTGGGTTGATTTCTGAATTTTTGTATTGTAAGTTGCTTGATTGTGATTTGGGTTTATATTGAAATCTTGTATACGCAACTTGAAAAATGGTGGAGCCTGATGTTGTAAAGATGTTTGGAGCCTGATGTTTTAAAAATCTTGTAAAGATGTTAGGAGCGTGATGTTATATTAGCCTTTTATAGCCTGTCATTTTGTTTAATCTTTAGTACACGAAGTTTTCGCTACTTGTCATTGAATAACATACGGCCAATACCCTTTAATTCTTGCTTGAATGTATTATTTTTTGGAACCCTCCCTTACGCCTCCTTAGTTGAAGTTATGGATCTTGGACGAAGGCTCGATATTGAGTTTATGTTTAATTTGATCCTTCTATCATAACTTCTAGCATTCGGGATTATTTATAACAAACTTATTGTTATGATTGCAGTGGACAAGCAAAAAAGGAGTTCAGGGTCGAAGTGGATGCGATTGGTCATGTGCGGCATAAAAACTTAGTCCGACTTCTTGGTTACTGCATTGAAGGAACTCACAGGTAAATTTGAATGCGTTGTTTGAGAAATGTAATAGGTGACTTGTGCCTTATTTTATACTGATCTCATAAGCAAATTTTCAATTGTACCTTAAAAATCACAAATTAGTGTTACATAGTTTTCTCTAGATTTCTTATTTGGACTCTTATAAAGTTGTAGATGTGTTACTTATAGAAAATGTAAATGTATTTTTACAGATTGCTGAGTGGTCTCTTGGATAATGACACCTCATGGATGATTCTTATGAGTTTTGGAGTCGGTTGCTGCATTGAGTTTTGTAAAATAGGGAAAGCAATGCACATAGAGGTATGACGGTTATAGCACTTGGTTGGCCCATTATGTTTGTTTGGGGCCTTATGTATGTGCTGTATTTGTTCAACTGGGTATCTGAATTAGAATGATTGTGTGATATGGTATTTGACGATCTTCTAATGGTCTTAAAAAATATAGTGCAAGTACCTGAGCGAGAATGATTGGGTTATCTGATGGGTCGTGCCATTTTCATGATTATGTTGGCTAATTATTGTAGAGTAACATGTAGAATGTGCTTCACTTCTTCTTGGGCACAATGAAGAGATAGTTCACATATCATTGTTGCATGAATCTTAATGAAGGTTCATTACCGGTTGAACCCATTATGACTCCTTTGGTTTAGAATTTTGGATGTTGCCCTTGTACTTGACAAGTTGTAAATTTTATTCATGTCTTGGCAACACATTTTGTCGCATTTGTGTGTTTGGCTTCCCTGTTCCTTGTCCCTATTCTTCTAGGATCTTGATTTACCTTAGTATGTTTCATTTAGGGATATAAAGCAGAAAATTAAGATGTGCTAAGTTGGTTGATGCATCATTATTGGTTATCTGAATGTGAGGTATTGCCTAGTGGCAAACTGGCAAACTGRCAATTCAGACTTGTACCAATTCCAAGTAATCCATTGTATCTGTATCTTCCTTCTTCCAAGTGGATAGATCTGGTAAGTTTCCTATGCTAAGGTTTAAGTATCGGGATTCTTACAAGATGAACAAGAAAAAGGAGTATGATGACCTTGCGATGAAATATCTGTCATACCTCTTGTTTTTCCTTGTTGTGTGTTCGTCTATTTACTCCCTGAAGTATGAACGCCATAAAAGTTGGTACTCATGGATCCTTTCTTCGATGACTCAGTGTGTATATATGTTTGGTAAGATTCTCTCATTCCCTAGTATTGCATGGAATTTTTCTTTATCTAGCCTAGTTCCTTGGAATTATTTGGAATGGCAGATTTCCTGTCTATTTTCGATTAAATATTACAAAGCATATTATTGAATGGTCTCCTAAAATTAACTTTGACTGCTTATATCTTTGATTGTGTTTTGTAAAAGTTAAATATACTTCCTCCGTTTCGAAAAGATTGCAACTTTGGAGTCGAAACGGACTCCTAGGCAAAAAATGAATTGAGGAATTAGGTAGAGTGAGAGGTATGTGATTAAAAGTTAATAGGAGAGAGAATGTGGGGCCTTTTTTATCAAACACCACACACACAAAATGAGATGGTGGGAAATTTTGATGGCCCACTCTTTTTGACAACCTTCTGGAATATATTAATGTACTAATGATATGATTAGTTTTTTTAGTAAGGACAATATGGTAATTTCACCTACTTTTTTATAACCCAAATTAGAAATTTTAGCAAAGTTGCAATTAAATTGATATTGCCAAAAATAGCAAAAGTTGCAATCTTTTCGAAAYGGAGGAAGTAGTTTATAATTTGATGGTTTAAGTCATGTCGAATCATGCAAGATCTTACATGAAAAATTCGATACGAAAATGAAATTTGTAGTAGAAAATTTTGAAGTTTGATTACGAAAAGGAGAAGTTGCAATTTTAGAAGGATGGATGGAATACAAAGTACTATTTATCTCTGTATAATAATTTATATGTCGTATGTCTGTGTATTCGTTCCTGTTGTAGAGTGTGAAAGAGAAGCGATTCTTATATGATATTGTTGCAAATGGTCGAAATGTAATTGATGTTGACAAGTAAAGTTATTTCTTACTTATATAGCTCTATAGCTTTGTTGTCTATGTTGTATTTGCTTTCATGGTCATAAACATTCCACTCATGTTGTTCTCTCTCAGGTTTGACTACATTGTCCGTGATTCTCGGGCTTGTGGTCTTGGCTGCAGCTTTCAATTTCAGAGGTATGCATGATCTTTTGCTTTATCTGCTGCATGTGTTCTACCTGGAAATTTATTCACATTCAATATTATTGTTTGTGATTTCAAATTATCAATGTGATTATACAGCTGCAGAGCTTCTATAGCTGTTTTTAATTATTTTTTTGAAAAAAACATAAAATTCTAAATTAGCAGACTTAGCAGGTGTTGAGGCTTACATATTAATTTTTTGCTTACAGGTTAATGCAAACAATGCGAGTTATGGATGATGAGATATGTTATCGAGCCAAGGAATGTTAGTACAAGTTACATAATGTACCATCAATGAACAATCATTAATAAATTTTCAAGCTAACGTTTCACAATTATGCCAGATCTGACTGTCCACAAGCTGTTTAATACTCGTGCTAATCTGCATCGAACAGTCTACACACATGCAAAAGTGAAGGTGCTTTGTTTAGTCTTGATTTAATGTTGTCTAGTCGTCCTCTGGATATATTCTATTAGAATCTTGCTTGTTGTCTATTCTTGTTTTTTGAATCACTTTTTGCAACTTGCTGATAGTTAGAAAATTGTACACCATAGTGGAGATTGACAGCAAACGTTTTACAGGCAATAGAGCTTATGGTTTTTGATGCATTGGTGAAAGCAAACGATCATCTTCAAATTGCTTCAAAGATTCATGATCCTGCTGAATTTTGGAAGGTATCATGAGCTTGGTATCTTCGAAACTTTTAATTCCTTTCATTATACCTATATTCATCTGCTATTTCTAATTTTGTTATCTGTTTTAACAATAAGTCAGTTGGATGAAACTAAAATAAAAAGAATCGAAACTGATCCTCACCCAGCACTGAGAGAATCCAGAGATTTTATTTTGCGGATTAGAAGGAGAGATCTGTATCAGGTTTCTATGAAATCTATACCTTTTGCGTTACTTTGGTTATTGCAGCCTGATGATAACACCCTGCTTCTTGTTGTTTTGTATGACTAGTTCTGCAACGAGTTTACTGTTCCAAGAAATGAGCTTGAATATTTCAAGAATGTTACACCAAAAGATATTATATGCTCACAGGTAAATGATTTAATTTTTGGTCATGATTAATTTGATTATTCATTTTGGTTTTCTTTCTGAGCTGTTTATCATTAGGTTTCTGGAGTGACCTTGCAAGAAGATGACATAGTTATGAGCAATATAAGATTGATCTTACACAAGAAAAGATTAATCCACTCGAAAGGTATAAAGAAGTTGTCATGAATTGGGCTTATATGTAATATGCCTTTACTAACATTCTTCAATTTTACTGCTCTATTCTTTGCTTGTGTTCCAGCATCAATTTTTGAGGTATTAATATTATCTTTTCTGTACTTTGCTTACTTCCTTTATGCTATGTTATTTGCTTATTTTCTTTTTAGAATTCTAACAAGAGGAACTAATCATTTCAAGTATTAGGTTTTCGGACAGAAAAGATCATTCTATCTTAAGGAGGCAAACCACTATTTTTCTACTGCCTATTTCTTTCCCTCCTCATCTCTTCCCTTCAACCTCCCTCAATTTTACTATGAACAAAGTTTGAACAAATCAAGATAATAAGTTTTTAATTCGATTGTTGAATATAGTCGAAATTGTTTTATATTATCCATATAAAAAGCAAATATTGGCATTTTTTATACAAGATTTATTTTTCTCCATGCTTTAAGCCTTAATTGAAATGGATTTAAGATGTTTTTAACGTACTCAAGGCATTTAAAGTAAGTAGTATTTACTCTGACTGTAGATGAATCATGGGAGGAATATATAAGCAGGACATCCATTTATAATATTCACTGCAATCTTACTCTCAATAATATGCAGTTACATGATTGTATGGCCGATTTAGTTTGTTTTATAGTGCCCATATATATGCAATCAAACAATTTGTGTGATTTGTTTCAGGATTATGATTCTGAGAAGAAGTTCAGCATAGGTGAACAAAGCATCAGTCAGTTACTGCCTGTTTCAGCATAAGTTTATCATCGTAGCTCATGGTGTTGTAAATCTGTGTGTACGCTCCTGTTTCCTGTCATCAGTAGCACAACAAGGTTACGCTTCTGATGTCAGACATGTAGTAATTGATACTGTAATTTTTTAAAACAGTATTCAAGTGTAATATTTTTTCATATCAATGTATATTTTTCCATGTATATTTGATGTTTTAAAATTGAATATGAATAAGGTGTTGCACTTTTGTTGTTTGATTGGAAGTTGTGAAAGTAGGACTGATTAATATCAGCCTATTTTCAACTTTCTTTTTTTTATTTTGGACTGTCAATTTTACTGACCGATTTTCGGTCGGTAAATAAACTATATTTATATAATTTATCATTTACCGACCGAATAATCGGTCGGTAAAGGATTTTCCTCTTAATTATTTTGGAGGGAAACAAGCTTTACCGACCGATTAATCGGTCGGTAAATGCCCTTTTCCCTCCATTTTTTGGTCGGATGTTATTGGTCGGTAATCGGTCGGTAATATTTGGATTACCGACGATTGTGATTCCGACACCGCTTACCGACTGATTTTCGGTCGGTAACAGGGGTCGGTAGAATCCAATTTTCTTGTTGTGTGAGTATGCGCTGGTTCCTCAACTTCTGGAACTGCCATTGTAGTTGTAGCAACAAGAGTAGACACCTGAGTTTGTGCGGGAACAAAACTAATACCAGGAGCCATATGATATTTAATGTCTTGAACTGTAAGAAGTAGCAACTGAGTTTCAGCCAACTCCTTTTCCATTGCTCTACTTTGGTACTAAATGATGTTGACAAACCTTGAACTAACTGCATGATTTTCTACAAGGTACCCTCCTGGTTCTCTAACCTTTTCAGCACAGCTTCCTGAACTAGTGGTTCCTCTACCTTTTTCTTCTGCTTAGGGGGCTCCTTCACCACTTATGCTGGTTCCTCTGCTCGGAATCKCAACACATCAGAACCAATGTTGAGACCCTTTTGCTTAAGAATATCCTTGGTGAAAACTGTGACAGGCATAATATTTCCACTAAGAGGAACTTTGTTCACTTTCAAGAGCTGTGTAATGATAGAGCCGTATGGCAGAGAGTGGTGGGAGGAGTAATAATAATTCAGCATGTGATCCAACATCAAGGCAGTAAGGTTGATCTTAATTTTCTTCATCAGGAGATATATGAGAACCATCTCCATAATACGTAATGTTCCCCTACCCTGAGCTCTAGGCAGAAGAACTTTGTTGCACCAAGAATGCATAACCAACATGACTGGTTCCTTAAGATTTGCAGACTTGAATACCACAGCCTTCTTGGGCAATTTTCCCCCAAAGAGAAAGTCATGAATTTCATCAAGTATAACTCCAACCAACGTAGGCCAGTAATCCCCAGAATATTTATCAAAGCCACCCCTAGGTACATTCAGCAAATTGGCCAAAGCTGCTATTGACAGAATAACATCTATACCTCCAACTCTCGATCCAACAGACATATCAGGCAACTGACTCAGATGCACATAAAATTCCCTAACTCCAGTAATATTAGCAGCAAAACAATCAAATAAAGGCATCCATTCTTCACACTCTATTATTTTCCTAAATTCAGACAAAGTAGGCACTTCAAAATATCCCTTCTCAACTCGACAACCAGAAAGAACCAATCTAGCACTTAAGTCAATAGAACCAGTAGTGGGGGATTTTACAGACTTACCTTTAACATCACGAGAGGTTTTTGGTGGTACCCCTTTTCTCTTGGTTCCCTGCATGGAACCAGTAGATTGTTCCTCTTGGGCCTCCTCAATCTCCTTCTTCACTAAGGAACGAGTAACCCTTCCTTGAACAAAAATATCCACAACAGGTGTCCCCTCCTTCTGACCAGTAATCTCTACATCATCATCTCCAGCCTCTGGATCCTCTATATCCACATTCTCTAATTCCTAGTGTAGACACCTAAAAATAAAAAAAAACAAAAAACAAAAAATTCAAAAAACGAAAGGGCACCTTGCATGCATTCATTCTAGGAAAGATGACCATGGAATTAGGACAAACATTTGCATCTGCATCCATATGTTCAATAATGACCAAGGAAGTTCACTAAGGGTTTATTTCTTTTTGAAACAGGGTGAAGTCGTCTCCATAGCCCTTGCTCGACCTGAAGAATTTGAGCCCTCAGCCCAATCCAAACCTAACCTTCCTTCAACMTTCATTACCCATTAGCCTTAACACCACAAAATGGCCTCCGAACCAGAAAAGCTCCAAAAGCTTGCCGAGCAAGTTCAACAGCTTGAAGCTAAGATCAAGGAGTTGACCTCGAGCATTTCCACTTTTCATCACACTCTTCACATTTTTCTGAGCTCACCAGTATTTTGTTAGATTATTTTCCGATTTTTCTACATTTTCTATGATTTTATAAGTTTTATACGCAGAAATACAAAAAAAATACAAAATACACAAAAAATACTCCGGAAATACGTGGACACTTCTAGAACACTCTAGAACTCCTTGCTTGGAGAGCAAGGGTGTCTAGGTGCGTCGAATAAAGGCAAATCACGAAATAAATTGGAGGAAATCAAATATTTCGAGGTTTGGAAAAAATATATACGCAGAGGCTTGCGTAATACGCAACTCTGCGTATATACGCAGCCCCTCTGCGTATATACACAGGCACCTGCGTATAACGCAGACCTGCGTATATACGCAGGCCACTGCGTAAATACGCAGCTCTCTTGCGTATATACGAGGGTTTTCTCCTCTCGTTTTTTCCCCTCGTGCCTATAAATACGTGCCTGCCTTGCTCATTCCGACACACACCGATTTCCAACACACGATTTTCGAGACACACGTCCATTCTCTCTCTCTCTCTCTCAACAACTCTAAAACAATTCGTTCTTGAGTTCAAAGCTACGATTCTGTTTCGATTCAACAAGCAATAACAGGTTTATTTCTGAGATTACTCGCCATTAAACATACTCCTTTTTCAATCTATTAATTATTACGAGTTTCGATCTAATTAACAAACATGTAGAAACTCACTATTTAATCGTTCCATGTAAATAGTAGGATTTTCATTAATTCAATGTTTTCATTGTTTTTGTTTTCGTTCTTTTTATTTCAATTTTCATTATTATTATCACTTGTCAATACTAACGATTTCTTATCCTTGTATAACGATTCAAGGCGGAAGATTCATTCGCTGCGTTTTTTATATAAACTAACATTTGTTTGTTTGTCTTAATAAAGCGATTCAAGGCGGAAGATTCGTTTCGCTCGTTTTATTAACGAACTAACCTTTGTTTTGTTTGCAGATTCAGGGTAAGATTGGTTTGTATATATATTTTGAAGTTCATATACTTCGCATTGTCATTGTTTTGTATTATTTGTGTATATTTTGCTAAATAAAGACCGGAATTATGTGAATCACTTTAAAATCAGATTAACTATGGACAACCGATTTTTAGGCACCGTTTTAACTTGATTAATGCAAAGTGGTCAACATTTCTAGGTTACGTAGTCTTGTGCATAATAGAAACACACTTTCGTAGTAATTTTTAGGTTATAACGCTTCTAAGGTGCTAAAAATGTAGTTATGTGCATTCAATAATCGGATGAATGGAATTGCAATGAGACCGAGTAGAGGCCGTACATGCGGGCGAATTGGGTTACAGATCTGATTCGTACCATGTCCCCGAACCCACGAACTGGTTACTGATCAGAACGTGGGCCATTAATTTGCACCAACGTTTCGGGTGTCCGTGAATAACCTTTATAGGCACGGTGGCGACCCCCTTACTCGCAACAAACCCAACGCACTCACGTGCGGGTCCGTGGCTCAAGCCCACCAAGCACCTCGA
>SNQN01004693.1:0-12732 GCA_008642245.1 Bassia scoparia | reverse complement strand
ACTTCTTGGACAAGCTGTTTGAAAAGGCGATCCAAGAAAGCCATCGACCCCAAAATCCTTTTACCAAGACCAGCTCCTCTCAGACCCTAACTTTCACAAACTGCCAAGGATTTCTCAGCCGAAGACATACCTAAGTTCAAGCCAATTGATGACTCCTCGATTCCATATAAGGGGTTTTAAGACACCATGGCGCTTAAGGATATGACTTTGCCTTGTTTCCAATGGTCTTTCCCTTTCCTGGAACTGATATGTCAGAAGTGGTTCTTTTCACTTCCTGAGAAAGAAATAGCTACTTGGGAAGACATCATCCACAGCATTCATGCCAAGATACAAGGGTAACATTCAGACCCAACATCTTCCGAGAATCGAAATCCTTATGCAGGAGAGAACGAGGGGTTCATACCTATCTGACTGATGGAGAGGAGTTGCGCCAACTCCTAGTCTTCGCGCTATTGAAGAAGAGATGGTCAAGACCTTCATTTCTGGTCTCCAGCCGGAAATACAAGATCATTCAAGTACCGAAGGCTTACACATTCACAAAGGTCTACGACATTGGAGTGACATAGAGAATGAACTTCTTCAATGCAATGAGTGAGAGTCTTAGTTTGTAGGATCGAGTCGGAGAGTCCTTTCCCTAGACCATGTAGATCATTTCTTTTCTCTCCATTTCGGGTACTATGTCATTAGATTTAAGGATCAATTCTGCAATTAGCCTCTATGTAATAAATTCTTTTGTTAATAAAAGTTTCTTTTTTTCTCATTTTCTTTAGCTCCATATAGTTTGTGCTTCTAATTTAATGGATCAATTAATAGTCGACCTCATCACTTCAATGGACATTGCCAAGAGAGGCTTCTTTCATAGTCCACAAAATAACTCTTCCTCCCATTCCCTTCATCACATCAAATCAAATCCCTTGCACCCTTTGAGCCATACACTATCATTCAGCTATCTTTCTTCTCACCCCATCTACTAACCCATTTGAGTAAACGGTGCGTAGGAAAAGCTGTGCAAAAGAAAAAAAAAAGAGAAGAATAAAGATTGGGCAAAATGCAAAAAAGCAAAAAAAATCAAAGGTTTCAATGCAGTCATCCACAAATGCAAATCAATCGTCAATCGATGTAGTACCAAGCCGCGCGCCCGCTATACGCGAGGGCGCGGCCCACGTCCTACACCTAGTTTTGCGCTTTGCGAGTTTCCTGGTGTTGTTCCCCCTTAGACTGTTCTTGTTCCTTAATGGTGGAACCAATAGTCTCAGAAGGACCAGGATGAGGAACAGTGTCCTTGGTGATTTGCTGGGTGGATTTTGGTGGTGAGAATGTTTTTTGTGGTGCTTCTTTGGTGGTGATAGGTGAATTTTGTGGGGAATGAAGTTTTGGATGATACAGTAAAAGATGGTACGATGGAATTTTGATCAATTTGAGTAGGGTTTGAGGGTGCATCAGTATTCCCCTGAGAGTGTGAGGAATGACTTGCATGTCCTCTTCCCCTGCTCGTCGAGCTGTGTTTGTGTTTGTTTTCCTTCCCATATCTTCTTACCAAGATTGTATCAAGAATTTGAGAGTGACGATGAACAGTACTCACCGATGAACAGTAACTTTTGAATTTTGAATTTCGAATTCGAGAACAAAGCAGAAGAGAGAGAGAGTGTGTTCTGAGTGATGAAGAGAGAGAAGTTTGCTGCAAAATTAGGGATTAGCACATATATCTATAGTGAGCAAGGAAGTACGTAGATATCAAAGAAGTAAGTCGATTGAGCCAATTAAATGAGCAACGACACTATTTCAAACTTGAAAAGAAAGGTGCAATGATCACTTCCCTTAAATTTCTAAACCAACCCTTATATTTGGCAACACTTGATATTTGCATTGATTAGAGAATTTTAATAACTGAAATAAGATGAAATCTTTCCAAAAAGAAAATATATTATATAAATCTTCCAAAAAATATTAAAATATTATTCGGATGACATATCAGAGCAGATTTGTTGTTTCCCCTTGCTGGTACATGTACAGAACCACTTCACCCTGTTTCTGGTAAACTTATCCTAACAAACCTGTTTTCTTGCAACGATAGTTTACAATCCTTTTGAGATATCAATCCATCTACACAACACCTGAAGGATTTCGACATAGGTATGTACACACACCATACAAGTGAATACAATTCTAGCCAATCATTGAGGGAATAAGTATAAGCCACATCACCAAARCTTACTAGACCTAATGACACACTAAGGACTCAAAGCACTCTAAAACCTAACTAATCCTAAGAAGACTCTTAAATTACTAAAAGACTCTTGACACAAAGGTTTAGTGAAGATATCAGCAATTTGATCCTCACTTTTACAAAACAACAACTCCACCAAGCCTTTCTCAACATTATCTCTTAAGAAGTGGTGCCTAATTTCAATGTGCTTGGTTTTGGAGTGTTGTACTGGTTTCTTAGAAATATTTATAGCACTAGTGTTATCATAATAGATTGGAAAACTATCATAAATAACACTAAAATCTTTCAGCTGCTTCCCGATCCACAGCAACTGGGAACAACATGAGGCTGCATCAATATACTCTAACTCAATTGTGGATAGGGCCACTGAATTCTGTTTCTTAGAACCCCAAGATATTAGGCAAGAGCCAAGAAAGTGTGCCATACCTGATGTGCTCTTTCTATCAACAAGGAAACCAGCATAATCTGCATCTGTGTACCCAATCAGATCAATCGAACTACCTTTGGGGTACCACAAGCACATATCTGATGTTCCCACAGGATACCTAAGTATCCTTCTAACATCCTTCAATTGAGACTCCTTTGGATTGCTTTGAAACCTGGCACACAATCCAATAGAAAACACAATGTCAGGTCTACTGGTTGTTAGATAAAGGAGGGATCCAATCATTCCTCTATACAGTGAAGCTTCAACATTTGTTCCTTTCAAATCAGCATCTAGTTTTGAAGATGTAGGAATAGTTGTATCATAAGCCTTGCTGTTCTCTATGCCAAATTTCTTCAGCAACTCTTTTAAGTACTTTTGCTGATGAATCATGATTCCATCTACTATTTTCTTAATATGCAAGCCAAGGAAGAATCCTAGCTAATTTTCTCATCATGCTCATCTCAAACTCACTCTGCATAAGATTAGCAAACTCATCACATAGCACCTGATTAGTAGCACCAAAAAGAATATCATCAACATAAATGTGTACTATAATCAATTTGTTCCCCCTGGTTTTGATAAACAATGTTTTATCCATTGTTCCCCTCTTGTAGTCATTCTCCATTAAGAAGGTGGAAAATCTTTCATACCAAGCTCTTGTAGCTTGCTTCAATCCATGTAGTGCTTTTTCCAACCTGTAAACATGTTGGGGGAACAGCTTGTCTTCAAAACCAGGTGGTTGCTCTACATATACATCTTCCTTCAAGTATCCATTCAAAAAGGTAGTCTTCACATCCATCTGAAACAACTTCATATTCATGTGAGCAGCATAAGCAATCAATATTCTAATAGCCTCTTATTTAGCTACAGGTGCAAAGGTTTCATAATAGTCGATCCCTTCTTGTTGATTACAACCTTGCACAACTAGCCTTGCTTTGTTTCTGACTATGGTACCTAGATCATCCAATTTGTTTCTGAAGACCCATTTTGTACCAATGACTAACATTTCCTTTGTTCTAGGTACTAGATGCCAAACCTGGTTACTCTGGAACTGATTCAATTCATCTTGCATTGCTAGAACCCAATCAGGATCAGTCAAAGCCATTTTGTAGTYAGTTGGCTCTATACTAGACAGGAAAGAATAGAAAKCACAAAAGTTTTGATAAACATTACTTCWCGTTTGAATTCCCTTATTAATATTACTTATGATTTGTTCTGGAGGGTGAGAAGATTTGTATTTAAAACTTTTGAAGGAAAAATCATTTTGTGCTTCTTGATTAGTTTGGGAACTAGCATTATCATGAATACCTTCTTCTTCTAAGGAACCAGAAGCATTCATGTTCCTGCAGTTTCCCCCTTCATTTTCTACCTCGAGTTCAGGGGTAGCCTCATTGTAACTATTTGGCTCTTCTGTTTCCCCTTGAACTGCTTACTTGTCTATCATTTGTGGAACCAACGGGTATTGGTTCCCTGTCAGTGTACTTATTGTTTTCTTCCTCTTCTCTAGGCTCTCCACCATTTTCTTTTGGTGGACCAGTAGGTAAGCCTAGATTTTCTTGCTCTTCCTCTGGAGAACCAGCAGCATGGTTCCCCGTGAATTCCATYAATCCAAGCACCTCATCAGGGTGTACCTGCGCAATCTCAGAAGACATGTTAAATTCATCAAAGACAACATGAACACTCTCCTCAACAAAAAAAAGTCCTCTTGTTGAAGATTCTATATGCTTTGATGTGAGGAGAATATCCAAGAAAGATTCCCTCATCATTCCTTGGGTCAAACTTGCCAAGCTGGTTCTTCCCATTGTTTTGCACAAAGCACTTGCATCCAAAGATACAAAGGTATGCAATATTGGGCTTTGGACCTTTAAGGAGTTCATAGGGAGTCTTATTTAACTTTGGTCTTATGAGACCTCTATTCAGTATATAGRAAGCAGTGTCAACAACTTCACCCTTGAAACTCTTAGGGAGACCACTCTCAATGAGCATCGTCCTCGCCATCTCCTCAAATGTTATATTCTTTCTTTCAACAACACCATTTTGTTTTGGTGTTCCGGGGGCTGAGAAGTTCTGACTTATTCCATGTTCCCTATAATAACCAATAAAGTCAGCATTAATTATCAAATTCAGTACCATGGTCTGATCTTACCGAAACCAGCTTATGATTAAGTTGGTTCTCCACCTGTTTAACCAGTGTTGCCCATTCATCAAATGTCTCATCCTTTGAGTGAAGCAATATCACCCAAGTGTACCTAGATTAATCATCAACCATAACACAGACATATCTATGACCTCTTCGACTTTGCACTCTCATGGGACCACACAAATCAATGTGTACAAGTTTGAAGGGTCTGTTGGTACTTAAAACAGTTTTAGGTTTGAAAGAGATTTTGACCTATTTCCCCTTGACACATTCTGAACAAACTTCTTCTGCCTCATACTTGATGTTAGGAAGTCCTACCACCAAGTCATGAGTTTTAAGTTTGTTCAAGAGTGTCAAGCAAGCATGTCCAAATCTCTTATGCCAAATCTATTGGTTATTATCACAAACAGCTCTCAAACAGACAGACTTGTTTTGAGGAATTTGATCCAGGAAAGTGAGTTAACTATGTGACATAGGTTGGCTTGAAACTCAACTCTATTACATTTGTCACACAATTGTGAAATACTCAAGAGATTATGTTGCAAGCCATCGATCAACATAATAAACATCATTAATTGCATTAGAAAGTGTCTTACCTACCTTACCTAAACCTGTGATGGTTCCCTTACTGTTATCTCCAAAGGTGACACTTCCTTCATTAAAGGGTACTAGTGAGAGAAATTGCTCTTTATCCTCGGACATGTGTCTTGAGCAACCACTGTCCAAATACCAATAGGTACTTCTCTTCACTTTAGCCTGCAAGAACAAATCAAACATTAGATTTAGGAACCCAAACTTTCTTGGGTACCTTTTCCACAACTTTTGGCTCTTGTTGGTCTTTTCTCCTCCAGACCAACCTTAATTGTTTGTTGTTCTTATTCACACTGTTCTTTGTTGTTGGGAAATCATGAATCTTATGCCCATTCATACCACAATGATAGCAAACATGCATGTCCTTAGCCATGACATACTTACCTTTCTTGCATTCCCTGATCCATGTGGTTTCCCTGGGGGACCAGTTAGTCCTGGTTCTCTGTCTGTCATAACCAAGACCAAATATTCCCTTGTTACCTCTGTTTGAGGTCAAATGACTCAATGTCTCTTGTGTGCAGTCAATAATTTGCTCACATACCTATAGCTCTCATGAAGTTCCTTTTCTCTTGCTTTAAGATTTTCAATTAACAACTTATTCTTTTCTTTTAGAACATCAAAATCACATTTTAGATATTCATGTTGTAAATTGAGCTTCAGGAGCTTAGGATCCACAGGCATGTCAACAACTATTGATAGATCTTAGCCTGTAAGTCACATATCTTACCCTCATATTCATAGATCATATCATTGATTTCTTCACTGGTACTTGCAGGGGAAACAGTGAACTGTGTAGCCTTAAGTGAAGCAATCTCTTTGTGTAGAGCTTCTAAGTTGCTAGCCAAAATTTCAAAAGGCTTTCAACAAGGAAGTTCTACTACAAAAGGTTGCTTTACTTCTGGCTTCTGAAAAGTCAAGTGGCTCACTTGTAGTTGATAAGTCTCTGGGGAACCAGGAGGTTAAATCTTCTTCACCATCACTCGGATAGATAGGTTTAGAAGATTTTACCTTCTCTAGTTCCACCTTACTCTTGTCTAATTCAACTTCAAGCTCAACTACTTGATTTTTAAGTTCATGGCAAACTTCTTCAAGGTGATCAAAACTGRCATTAGCTACTTCACATTCAGCACATTTTTCTTTAAGTTCTCTTTTGCCAGTTATGTAAGTTTCACCTAACTTATAGCATTCATCTAATAAAGAATCTATACAAGCAAGCATATTATCTCTATCGTACTCATGCATATCTTCACTAACTTGTTCTAAGTTTACCTTGTGTTCATGTAGCACATCCTTCTTGACCATCAAGTACTTCTTGAATGTGCTGGTTCCCCCTCTAGTTCCTAGATTAGTACCATCTTCCTCAATGTTTACAAAGGCAGTCATGCAAACACTAGGGTTATGTTATTCTTCATCCTCATCAGACCCTGAGTTAGAATCACCCCACATGGATGCTATCAGATCATAGCATTCTTGAAAGCGCGTTTTTCTCTAGATTTGGACTGTTTGTCCTTCCACTTAGGACAATCTCTGATTAAGTTTTCGTTCTCTCCACACTTGAAGCAACCTATAGAAAAGGAGTAAGACTTCCTAAAATTCTTACCTTTGAAGTTTTTCCTCTGGTCACGAAGTGTTCTCTCAAACCTTATCCTCAGAATTTCACATATCAGTTCCACTCATCTCTCTTCTTTTCATTTTTTTTTAAATTTTAATACTCTCTCTCTCTTTCTCCTCTCACACCTCTTATACTACCACAACGCCAGCCCCCTCGACGCTGCCCCTCGACGCCAGAACCAACGTCTTTCCCACCGCTCCACTAAGGCAAGTGTTTTTTTGTTCTTAGTTGTTTTTTGTTTTTCTTTGATTTTCTGTTTTCCAGATAGATCTAGGAATTTTCATTTTATTTTCTCATATTGCTTTTCGTATTTTTAATCATTTTTTCATTTTATTTTTTATTTTCTCTTTGATTTTTGTTTTTCTTTGATTAATTTTAGGGTTATTTTCTGATTTTTCGTTTTCATTTTACGATTTTCGTTTTGATTTGCTCGTTTTCTTGATTTTAGTTTGTTTTATTTTTTCGAGATTTTTTAGGGTTTTGTGAAATGATAAAGGGTTTTTATTTGTTGCATAATTAATTAAATTGCTTGCGAAATTTTTGCATTCTATGAATGTATAGTACTGGAAGCATAAGTGGGACGTCGTTCACTGAACTGATAAGATTTAAGAAGGCAAGGAAGAATCAATGGTGGTGGTAAGTTCATCTCCTGCACTCTGCCACAATCCTTCTCGCAACTCAATTCGAATTAGGGTTTCAACCCTTGTCAAATCCTTTTCATCCGCCACTTGTAGTAGCACCGTAATAAGAAGCTATGAAGGAGTGAAATTGGAGGAGAAAGTGGACGGAATTGGTGCTGCAAAAACTAGGCTTGATGCTTGGATTTCCTCCAAAATTAATGGAATTAGCAGAGCTAGGGTTCAATCAAGCATTCGTCAAGGTCTTGTCTCTGTTAATGGYCGTGTTGTTGATAAGGTCTTCTTCTTTTCCTCTTTATTTTCTGCTTTTGCTTTGTGATTATGACACCCATTTGTGAATTCTCATGTGAAAATTGGATGTTTTGATGATTCGATTTTCAATCATTGTAGCTTTGTTCTTTTATTTTTGTGGGATTTCAATTTTCAAACAATGCAGCTTTTCTCTTTATTGTGGGATTTCAATTTTCAAACAATGCAGCTTTTCTCTTTATTTCAATTTGACAATTCATGCCAGCAAAATTGTTTTAATAAAGGGCATTTTCAGCAAAATTGTATAGGGGAATTGATTGATGATGTTTGACCAAAAATTAGTTATGAGTTATTTGAATGTATAGTACACGAGTGTTTTGTCAGATTTGTCATTGTTACACGAGTGTTTGGGCAATTGTTAGTTTAAGTATTGGGAGAAATTTAGGGCATTTTTCAATTAGATTTATGGGATATTTAGAGGTAAATTTGATGTAGAATAATCAGATGATTTTTTGGTTGAATTGCTAGCCAAATTTGATTCATTTTTGTGGCTTTTTTTGGTTAAATTGCAACTTGTTTTTGTTTGAATTGCTGGGAATTTTTCAAGCATTTTTCTAAGTAATTTTCGCTTGGATTTCTAAATTTACATAATTAATATATGTTTCTTTTGTTTTTTAATTAACAGGATGCTCGCAATTCTAAACCTTAATTGTTTTGATGCCTCCATAATAGTATCTATTAGAAACCATAACGTGGCAGATCAAATAACCAATGAGGGAATTCCAGCCTTTCATTCAATCCTTTGCAGGATGCTGAACTTGAAGTTGAATGCAAATTTAAATTATGTTCACGGATCACGAACTCAGGAGTGCTTTTCATTTGTTTAGAATTGTCAGTTTCACCCTGACTCCTCTTTTAAGCTAACTTATGATTAGAGTTGGCTATTGGCTTGTGATTTTAGTGAGGTTAAGACTGTTGTTTTTTAATCCATAGATGTTTGTTACCAATTTGTTAATAATTATAATGAAGAATAACTGATGAGGAACCTATTGCAGAAGGAGCTCATCTTCATATAGTCATTCTTTCTGATGCGTGTTCTTCTTTAGACCTTTTGAAGGTATATAGTTACTCCCACAAACCTTGTGATTAATGTTATCAATAGTAAGTATGACATTTGTTACTAATTTCACTATTTGCATTTTCCTTATTTTACCGGAAGCAAAGGGTAGGGGTGACAGTATAACCATGGAAACATGCCCGCATTACTTGTCATTTTGTGCTGAAGAAATTCCTGATGGCTGGACATACACGATTTAAATGTGCACCTCCTATCCGAGATGCTGGCAACAAAGAAAAATTGAGGGAAGCTTTAATGGTATATTTTGTACCAACTACTACACAGATATGCATACACTAAAATTTGATGGTTTTTTTTCAATCAATGAAATGATTTCATTTGATATTGCTTGTTACTTTAGGAAGGAGATATCGATATGCTCAGCTTTGACCACTCACCAGCACTCCCAGAAAATAAACTTCTACAACAGGGTGATTTCTTGAAGACATGGGGTGACTTCTTGAAGAACATGTAAAATGCTGATGTATTAAATAGGTCTCATGTTACTTTCATATTTATTTAAGAATTTTTTGTTTTACAGTAGATTCAATTGAGATGTAAAAAGTAATGTATTTGTGCTTACCTTTTAATAAATAAATATTTCGTTTTTGATTGGCAAAAACCAGCTTTCTAGCTGGTTTTTGTGCTTTTTTTTATTGTATGTTAAAAATTTACCGACCGAAATTCGGTCGGTAAATTGAGTTTTCCTCCAATTTTTTTTAGAGGGAAGCTGAATTTATCGACCGTGATTCGGTTGGTAATTCCGACTGAATCAATTTCAATCAATAATATCGACCGAATATCGGTCGGTAAATTTAGCTTCCCTCCAATTCCATTTTATTGACAAATCGGTCGGGGAATAGATCGGTAAGATATCATTGCTCGAAAATCGGTCGGTAAGATATCACCGACCGAATTTCGGTCGGTAAACACTGTTACCGATCGAAATTTGGTCGGTAAGCTCGGTCGGCCGAATTCAATTTTCTTGTTGTGTATGCATGGATATTTATAGCCAAAGGTCTATTAATTACTTCCTCCGTCACAACTAAGATGCATTAGTTTCTTAAAACAGAAATTTCACATTAGATGCATCACATTCATTTTTTTCCTTAAGTGGTAAATTTTTTAAGGTGAGTTGACTGTTTTACCCTTACTTTTTTCCTACTTAACACTAAGCATTGCACTTGATTCTTTTGTTAATCTAGTTAATTATTCTTAATGATTCCAACCAAATTTTTTGCTGACTCAACTGGTTTGCATTCAATTGAAGCCAGGAGTTCATCAATGATGAACTGTTCATCAATTAATGTCGAAGAGATTTTTGGGGTAATAAACCCTAGATTTGCTTCAAGTCATTCAAGACCCTCTCTGTCTCTCTCTATTTCCAGAGTTTTCTTCATCATTACTGTTCATTTCATTCTCAAATCTTCTTCAAGTTTAACTTCTTCTCTCTCTTTGCTTCAAGCCAAAAGAACGATTTTAATTTTCTGGGAACAAAAATGAAGTAAATCGATGTTGAACCACTTTTTGATGCGTTCTGGGAGGAGGATGACAAAGAGAAGTRTTTCAAAATCAAAGAGTTGATGGACGAAGTTGATTGCAACCCAAATTGGCGACGTGACTTCAAAGAGTTTGTTCAGAATCCTAAAGCCCCAGATCTACTTGGTGATGTTGGTTTCGCAGCCTTGTGCTCGGTGGTTGCGAACATCAACGAGGTTGAAGAAAAGGAAGCGGAGATGGGTGAGTCCTCTGAGCCTATCCTACTTGGTATCGAGCTTCCAACAGCAGATTTGGCGTTGGATGCTCCAACACCTACGCTTTTGGCCATTGAAGCTCCTCCTGCTGTTGTGAAGAGAAGGAAGAAGCTGGTCTACTCTCCGACGAAGAAGTACAATCTCAAATCTACTAAACAGATCTTGGAGAAAGTGGAAAAGCCTTCATCTTCTTCCTCTGCAAGGGGGAAGAAGAAGAAGTTGAGCGAAGACGAAGGTGTTGCAGTGATGGGATGTCAGACTAGGTCTCAGACTAGGAAAGCTGCGGTAGAGGAAGGCGCTTGAACTCCTAGGAGGCCAACCACTCGCAAAGAGGACCCTGCGTATAAATATTGGCGTGATGTGTACCTCCCTGCTCATAGGGAGGACTATGATTTATGAGTCCTTTGCGTTGTTGCCCAACTAGGTGATGTTTTTTTTATGCTTCGTTTTATTGCTATGATGTTCAGTTGTTGGTTATTTGATGCTTTCTTTCGCTGGTGCTGCTATGTTGGTTACTTGATGGTTTGTTCGTTTGGTGGCTTGTTAGTTTGTTGCTTTGCTGTTAATTTGATGGTTTGATGGATTGTTGGCTTGGTACTTTGATCTTTGACAACACTTTTCTGATGGGTATATGTTGGTATGATGGTTTGTTGCTTTTATGATAGCTACATGTTTGTTCTTTTGTTTTATGATAGCTACATATTGGATTGTTGGTTTAATGACTAAGTCCATGGTCCCTGATGGTTTTATGATGGATTGTTCTTTTGGTGCTGCTATTGGATTGTTGTTCTTTTGCTTTAATAACTGAGTCCATGGTCCCTGATGAGTTGCTAATGATGTGAGTCCCTAATGACATGCTAATGATTACAAGTGCCCTTAGACTGAGTCCCCTACATAGTATTGTATGTTACTAAGTACCTAATGACATGCTAATGATGTTACTGATGTCAACTTCCAAATGATGAAGGACTCAGTCCACTCTAACATTGATGCTATTAGCTCCAAGGTGAATACCTTGTTGAGGGAAAGCTCATTGTTTGTGAGTGACATAAGTCTTCCTGATGGATTTACACATGATAAGCTGATCTCATTGTGCTTTGATGTTGGATTTAAACAGGCAAATGTGAATAAHCATTCTTTTCATTGACTATTGGAGGGTACATGAGTGCTTCACATTTACTGAAACATAGACCAAACCAAATGCTACCATTACAGTTACATCTCCAAAAAAACAACTCAATGTTTCATTTCAGTGGTTTGATCTGCATTCACTCCCTCTTAAGTTAGCCATTGTCTACCCCAAAAAATTAGTTAATCTTGTGGATCAGCCATTCAATCTGCATCAACAACAACACCATCCATGTTAGCATTCATCACTGAATCACCACTTTGTATCACCCTTTCATTTAAGTATTTAACTGCATCATCTATAATTTGTTGGTCCACAGTCACATTTTTAGGCAGTTGACCATTCCTTTCTAGGCTTCTTTTACCATGATGTGGGAGCTTGTAACTGTTACCCCCTCTGTCCTTCAGGATTTCAACCATTACCCATTGCAACTGCAGCCATGTGTACTTCAATACCTCTGGGTCAAAAAAATCATATGCATCTTGTACCCTCTCAATCAGGTCATCTATATTCTTAGGGAATGCTTGATATTGTAATGCCTGTAAAGCCCTAAAAAAACCTAAATCAACCACATTGAGATCTGGAGATTGTGGTGGTTGACATACCAGTTTCATAGTGAAGCCATTCCTGTTGGCAGCCTGAATGAAGTCTGGATCATTTGGGCTAAGGTGTGGTCTTGCATTATCTTGTTGTATTATGACATCCTTTGGCACACCTTCTGGCCAATTCCTCATGATTGCTGGAATAACATTGTTGAGCATCATTTCCTTCATGACTGCTACTGTGACACTATCTATTGCTTTAGTTTCTATTGTTCCTTTTGGTCTATTCTTGCTGGCCTTCTGTGC